>OX637532.1:85149439-85401939 GCA_951800035.1 Linnaemya tessellans
TTCGGAAATAATTAGATTGGTATTAAAAACCAAAAATATTAAAAATTCAATTTTAATTCATAAAAGTAACCATATAATTGCTATTATTATGGTGAATTATACCTACTTTATATGTCAGGAAAAAATAAATTGGTGTAAAAAAACAAAAAAAATTTAAAAGACTATTCTACGGTTGGACAATTTGAACTTTTTGGGGTACATGAAACGGATTTTTACTTTTTGTTATTAAATTAAACATATTTAATATGTATATTTGAAACACGTTCAGAGGTATTAGATATAAGAAAAGCCAAACATTTAGCTTCGTAGCCGTAAAATTTAAATGTTTTCATACCCTTCACAAAAAAGTGAAGAATATCAATATAGGACCCCATAAAGTATATATATTCTGGATCCTTATGAATTTCGATTGACAATTGGTATTGGTATATGTAAAGTGGCCAAAATGGTTAAAAAATTAAAATTTTTCTTAAATAAAACTACTTTATACCTCAAAAAGACTTGCACTGATAAAAAATAAGAAAATAAAATTTCTCTTCCAGGGTTGGGAAAATGAAAGTTTTTTTGGTACATGCAATATTTTGTAGTACATGTAATAGCCAAAATTGTTATAAATTTTGAGTTTTTCTTAAATAAAATCACTTTAAATTTTATGAAGATTTGCATTGATTAACAATATTTTAAAAACTAAAATTTCGCTTCCAGTGGTGGGAAATTGATATTTTTTATACATAAAAGTAACCAAAATGGTAATAATTTAAAATGTTTCTTTAATAAAACTACTTTATACCTCATGAAGAGTCGCATTTATTAAAAAGCAAAAAATAAATAAATTTCAATTCCAGGGCTGGGAAATTGAAAGTTTTTTCGGTACATGCAATATATTGTAGAACATGAGTGTGAAAAAAATGGTTGATAAGTTTAAGATTTTTGTAAATAAAATTACTTTATAAGTAATGGAGAGTAGCATTGGTATAAAAAGGAGACAAAAATTAAAATTTCGCTCCCAGGGATTGGAAATTGCAATTTTTTTATACATAAAAGTAACCAAAATCCAACTAACGTCGGTTTTTTACTAAATAAAACAATTTTTTAATTAAGGAAAAAGAATGTGGCGACCAACATATATTTGCGTATCAAAGTAATATGTAATTAAGCAACTCTGTTAAAGTTAACGGGCAGTGCGCAAAGAGTCGTAAGAATAAAATATAAAGAAAACACCATAAAGAAATCAAATAAATGAGAAAAATTCAATATCATAATTTTTCTTCTTCGAACAACTTTTGAAACAAAAACACGTGTATCTCGCTATACAAACCCAATTGCTTTTAAATAAAATCTAGTCGGGCTTGTGCCAAGCTAAGTAAAAATCAAATTGTTTTATTAGCCACATTTAGTAATTTTAGTAAAATATCTAACACTGGCGACCCCGACGTACGCACCTTTCCAAGCAGATGTCAACAAAGGATGGTTAAACGGGACAGCAGGCCACTATTAGCTCCGACAACGCAAAATGTAAATTACCAGATTTTACAGAGGAATACACCGACTTATGGTTCTGGCAAGTGGAAGCAGCTTTTGAGTCGGCTGGCATAACGTCTGATAATAAAAAGTTTTTTACCATAATAGGACAGCTACCCACACGTGTCATGTGCAAGTTAGCTGATTTGCGTACGGATCCGCCGATTAAAGGTACCATGTACGAAACAATAAAAAAAAGCATCGTCACAGAATTTGCAGATAGTACGCAAACAAAAATTACAAAATTACTTAGCGACCTAGCACTAGGGGATAGAAAACCCTCACAGCTTTTAGCCGAAATGCGAAGTAGAGCCGCCGCGACTCCTGTTACAAACGAGTTATTGCTGCAACTGTGGTTACGGAACCTTCCGCAAAAAATACGTGCTATAATTTCTGCCGATGATAAAATCGATCTAAACACTGCTGCAACAATGGCAGATAGAGTAATGGAAGCCATAAAATCTAGTACAATGGATGCGTGTGCAGTTGGAAACGAAATTGCTCAAATAGGTCCCAATCATCTTGAGCGTTTGCAGCAGCAAATCAACGAACTTTCAAAGCATGTTAAGAATCTGCACACACCACGGTTTCAAGCAAGAAACAACAGAGGCATTTATCGTTCGGCAACACCTGCCAGAAGTAACTCTCGTCCCCGCAAAATCTATGACACGTTTTATATCATCACAAATTCGGAAATGATGCTAAAAAATGCAGATCACCATGCAAGTTTGACCCGAAAAACTAGCCGTCCGGGCTAACGAAAAACATTGTGCGCCCGGTAAAAAGAAAACAACACGACTTTTTGTAACAAACAACAACACTGTGCAGCGTTTTTTAATCGACACCGGAGCCGACATTTCCATCCTTCCGGCAACACAACAAGATATGTAACAATCGCCAATAACTGGAACACTCTTTGCAGCAAACGGATCGCCCATAAACGTATATGGGAAGGAAACAGTAAAACTTAACCTCAATCTTCGACGTGACTTCGTGTGGACTTTCAGCGTGGCTAAAGTAAACACAGCTATAATTGGGGCCAACTTCCTACAACATTTTAAACTGGGCGTAGATTTAGCTGCGGGCCGACTGACCGACACAACCACGAATCTCAAAACGAAGGGAATAAAAACTTCCGACAGTCAAATCCCCATTATTAAGGTAATTAATAACAATAACAAATTTCAGGCACTGCTGCAAAATTACAAAAGTATCCTCACATCATCGGAAAACAAAAATGCTAAGTCAACCACGTTTCACCACATCGTGACCACCGGCCCCGCAGTGTATTCTAAACCCCGACGCTTAACAACAGAAAAGCTGAAAATTGCCAAAAACGAATTTGAGTATTTATTAAAAAAGGCATCTGTCAACCTTCGAAGAGTGCATGGGCGTCGCCGCTTCACATGGCACCAAAAAAGGATGGCAGATGGCGCCCATGTGGAGACTATCGGGCACTAAACGCCGTCACCGAAAGAGATAGGTATCCCATCCCCAACATACAAACATTTCACCACGTGTTAGCGAACAAGAAGATTTTCTCTACGATCGACTTGGAGAGCGCGTACCATCAGGTACCTATCACCCCTGAAGACATACCCAAAACTGCCATAACGACTCCATTCGGGCTATACGAGTTCCGATACATGACATTCAGCCTCTGCAATGCCGGTCAAACCTTCCAGAGACATATCGACTCGGTCCTCAGGGGTCTACATTTTGTCGTACCATATTTAGATGACATCTGTGTGGCCTCCCAAAATGAAGAGCAGCACGAGAAGCACCTGAAAGAGGTCTTCCAACGCCTGCAAGACCACAACATGACAATAAACCTAGCGTGTTTGGACAGCCTCAGGTGCGCTACCTCGGTCATATAGTAACACCTAATGGTATCCTTCCGCTCCCAGATAAAGTAAACGCTATAACGCGTTTTAAACAACCCCTTGTAGCAAAAGATTTAAGGCGCTTTATTGCGATAGTCAACTTTTACAGAAGGTTCATTCTCGCAGCAGCTCGAACACAGGATGTCCTGCAGAAACTTATACCAGGTTATATTAAAAATGACAAGCGCTCAGTGGTCTAGATAGAAGAATCAAGAGCAGCTTTTAATAAGTTCAAGTCGGATTTGTCATCTGCTACCCAGTTAGCTCATCCATACGACAACGTTGCTTTAACTCTATCGGTCGATGCATCCAACAACTGCGTAGGTGCCGTTTTAAGTCAAATTGTTGACAACATCAGTCAGCCCTTAGGTTTTTATTCTAAAAAACTCAACAGAAGTGGAGCGCGTACTCACGAGAACTTTTTGCAGTATACAAAGGCGTTAAATATTTTCAAGACCACATAGAGGGAAGGCAGGTAATTATTTACACCGACCACAAGCCTATAATATTCGCTTTTAAACAGAAGCCAGAAAAACCCGATCCACTTCACCTTAGACAGTTGCACTATATAAGTCAGTTTACAACTGATATACGATACATAAAAGGTGCAGACAATGTCGTTCCTGACTTTTTATCGCGTGTTGAGGAAGTACACACAACAGTAATTGACTTCAGTGAATTAGCTAGAGCACAGCAAAAAGACGAGGAATTAAAAAGTATAATTAACAACCACAAAACTAATTTAAAACTCACAGCTGTTGAAATACCAAATACAAAGCAGTCGATTTGGTGTAATATCCAGGGCAATAAGGCAAAACCCTTTGTTACAAAGCAATTTAGAAGAACAGTGTTCGATGCTTTGCACAGTTTGTCACACCCCGGAATCCGTGGATCAACTAAGCTGATTAAAGAAAGATTCGTTTGGCCTCATATGTCGTCAGAAATATCAAAGTGGGCAAGAAGTTTCGAAGACTGCCAGAAATCGAAAATCCAGCGGCACAACAAGGCAGAGCTGCAAACTTACGTGCTTGACGAGAGTCGTTTCGATCATATTAATGTTGACATCGTTGGACCTCTGCCGCCGTCAAACGAGTACCAATACTTGTTGACAATCATCGATCGGTGTACTCGGTGGCCGGAAGTAGCGCCAATTAAAGATATTAAAAGCGAAACGGTGGCACAAGCTCTAATATCAACTTGGATATCTCGTTTCGGCGTTCCATCAAAAATAACTACAGATCAAGGACGTCAATTTGAATGTCACTTATTCCAAGAACTCACCAGAAGGCTAAGGATAAAACATATTAGAACGACTGCATTTCATCCGCAAACCAACGGAATGATTGAGCGTATGCATCGCACTTTGAAAGCAGCACTGATATGAAAATACTCAAACAACTGGACAATAGAGCTACCAATGGTAATGCTGGGTCTCCGATCTACATTTAAACAAGACATAAAAGTCAAAAACCAAAAACACGTGTATCTCGCTATACAAACCCAATTGCTTATAAATAAAATCTAGTCGGGCTTGTGTCAACCTAAGTAAAAATCAAGTTGTTTTATTTGTCACATTTAGTAATTTTAGGAAAATACCTAAAACAAAATTGGTATCAAATATTAAAACAAACTAAAATTTCGATTCCAGGGGTGGATAACTGCAATATTTTGTAGTACATGAAAGTCACCAAAATGGTTACAAATTTTAAGTTTTTCTTAAATAAACCTCATTATTAAGAGTTGCATGAATCTCATTATTAAAATATTTTCTGGTACATGAAAATGATCAAAAAGTTTAAAAATTCACTAAGAATTGCATTGGTAAAAAAGTAAAAATTCTCTTCCAGAGTTGAAAAATCGATATATTTCTGGTACATAAAAGTACCCACGTAAATTCCAAATTTTGATTTTTTAGTGAATTAAACCTATTTTATACTTCAGGAAGAATTAATTTGGTATTAAAAATTCGGTTGAATGGTTGGAAAATCGAAATTTTTTTGTACATAAGAGTAGGCATATAAGTTCCTTATTTTGGTTGTGTGTGAATGAAATCTTTTTTATTCTTCGGGAAGAGTTAAATTGGTATTAAAAACCAAAATAATTAAGAATCCAATTTCAGGGTTGGAATATCGACATTTTCTGATTCATAAAAGTAACCATAAAACTTGTTATTTCTGATTTTTATGATGAATTATACCTACTTTATATATCAGGAAGGAATAAATTGGTATTAAAAACCAAAAAAATCTAAAAGACTATTCTACAGTTGGACAATTAGAACCTTTTGGGGTACATGAAACGCATTTTTTCTTTTTGTTTGTAAATTAAACATATTTAATATTTTTGAAAGACGTTCAGAGGTATTAGAAGTAAGAAGAGTCAAACATTTAGCTTCCTAACCAAAAAATTTAAACGTCTTATATATAAAAGTAACTGATAACATCATTTTTTTTTTAATTAAAGCTACTTTTTGTTTTACCAAGAAAAAAAGAAAGAAGAATTACATCTGTGAAGGGTATTTAAGATTCGGCACAGCCGAATATAGCAATTTTATTTGTTTAAATATAAAAGTAACAGATAACATCATTTTGATTTTTTAATTAAACCTACTTTCTGTTTTAGGAAGAAAGAAAGAAAGAAGAATTACACCTGTGAAGGGTATTTACAATTCGGCACAGCCGAATATAGCAATTTTACTTGTTTAAAATGTTATTTTTACATAAAGAATTGTGGCTCAACTTTATTTTCAAGACAAATAACAAAAAAAAACTATATCAACCCTGAAAATCCTATCTAAGTCTATCCTAGCTGGTATTGGTTAGATATGCATCTCTGTACCCTCCCTACCTTTGATTTTAGGAGTGCTAAAAGGTTTCCCTAAAATCCCACAGAACACCACCTACTACCTTTTTATCACGTTACATCCAGTAATAGAACTTTTAAGAAATTATTTTTCCATTGTAAATAATAGGGTACATTTATTCGAGATAATTCACATATATTCTATTGGTTAGTTTTCGATTCTTTACGATTTGAATGCGACGAATACGCTGTATACAATAAAAAAATTATTTTTGTTATATATGATAATAGTTAATAGATTCATACTTAAAATTATTTAGCATTAACATATGCTAGTATACATACATGCTAAGAAGAATGCATTGAACAGCTACAATAATTAGATTAAGATGACAAATGTAGGCAAATGCCGCTCAGGCGGGAAATAAACGATAGTGTTAATCCGTAAAACGAGAATATAATAACAATTCCCAATTTTTGTTAACATTGATTTCCAATACTACGACGACTTAATTGTGTTCGTCTTAAAACTTAATAAACCAAAATTTTACGTACACGGGGCAGTGTATTATGGGTTCAGAAGGAGCCCTTGCTACCGTTATGTTCCATCCTAGGGCATTTACATATTTCAATCAATGTACATACATATCTGAGCATGGTAATTTTTAGGTAAAAGCTTAATATATAGTATATAGCGATGTTTCGCAACATGTATTAGTTGACAACCTTTCTTGTTTAATTGGAATATAAAAAAAAAAACAATATGTTGCCTACCCCTTTTTATATTAAAGGTATTTCATTCTAGTTCAATTAGATTAATGATTAGAAACTCACTCACCGAATAATAATTTGATTGCAAGATAGGTAGGTTGGTGATGTTTGTTGTCGGGTTTCTTGAGCTGCAGCTGATCGACGAGGCCTCCTCAATTGCTGTATCTCTAAACGCGATTGCTTGGTTTTGTTGCAAAGGAATTAATTACGTACAGATAAAAATATCCATGCGCCATACGTATGCACCTATATGTACACATAAATATATACTTATGCCATGGTAAACCTATAAAACAAATTGTAGTGATTTCTAGTTAGAACTGTACAACGATAAATGATCTTATTTGCTGCCTTGTTTGCTTTTGTTGAGGATTGTGAACAATGATAACTAGGCACGGTATATTAATTAATGGTGATTATATACGAGTACCTATGTATATATTTAGTTATGTTAATATATTATTCTTTCGCTTTTGTTTTTATACCCTCCAAAAAAGAAGTTGGAGGGTATATTCACTTTGTCATTCCGTTTGTAACGCATCGAAATAGCCATCTCAGACCCCATAAAGTATATATATTCTTGATCAGTGATGAAATCTAAGACGAACTGAGCATGTCCGTCCGTCCGTCCGTCTGTGGAAATCACGATTCAGTCCAAACGAAAAGAGCTAGACTCTTGAAATTTGGCACATATACATATATTTTAAAGCTTAGAGCAGGTTAAGTTCGAAGATGGGCTAAACACTTTTAAGCTTTAATGACGAAGATGAGACGAAACCTGGTACTACTCTGCCCTACCCCCTCCTTCCCCTTCGCCTCCTAAATGACCCTACCAAAAAAAAATTTTTTTTTACATTTTGTATATAATCATCCCAAGCATTTATCTTTAGAGTTTTATGACTGCCGATTTCTGCCCTACCCCCTTCCCCCCCCCGCCCTCTTCCTTTGCCAAAATGACCCTACCAAAAAAAAATGTTTTTTTTAAATTTTGTATATAATCATCCCAAGCATTTATCTTTAGAGTTTTATGACTGCCGATCTCTGCCCCCCCCCTTCCTTTGCCCCCTAAATGACCCTACCAAAAAAAAATTTTTTTTTTAAATTTTGTATATACTCATCCCAAGCATTTATCTTTAGAGTTTTATGACTGCCCATTTCTGCCCTAGCCCCCCCCCCCTCTTCTTCCTTTGCCCCCTAAATGACCCTACCAAAAAAAAATTTTTTTTTTTTTAATTTTGTATATAATCATCCCAAGCATTTATCTTTAGAGTTTTATGACTGCCTGTTGCTGCCTTACCCCCTCCTCCCCCTTTGCCCGCTAAATGACCCTATCAAAAAAAATAAATTTTAATATTGTATATAATTATCCCAAGCATTTATTTTTAGAGTTTTATGACAAAGGTGAAATGTTTCCCCCACAGCCCTTGCCAGAGCGACCCCGCCAAAATACAGTTTTTATAGCCTCCAAAGAGAATTGTGATGAAGTCTAAGACGGTCTAGCAATGCCCATACGTTCGTCTGCGGAAAACATGATATTGTATACTTTTTGAACCCCGCCCCCTTTAGTGGGCGTTGACGTACGATTTTATATAAAGGAACTCTGTCCCGCCAAGTTAAACATTTCAAATTCACTTACTAAATATTTGGAGGGTATTTAAGATTCGACCCGGTCGAATATAACGTTTTTACTTGTTTTTTTTTTTGTTTTCTGAATTCCTTCTCATTCTGGTTCATGTTTTTTTTTACTTTGCCGACAGTGCCGAGTTATCAATAGCACTCTGGTTTTACCTTTAGAGTTTTTGTCTTTTGCTCTTTCTTGCCCAGGATAATGATAAATACGATATTCTTAAGGTGACTAGGTTCTGACCATCCTCCTCTGTTACTTTCTGGGTTTGGGATGGAATTGGGCTGCCAACTTTGTGATGTCGGTAGCTTCTGCTAGGTAGGTATGTCTGCTATCGGGTAGGCTCCTGCTTTATGCCAACATAAAGGTTTACGGAACCAGTGTTACAAGTGATAAACTGAATATGAAAACAGCAAAGGAAAAGAAAAGACAGTGGTGGATCAAGTGATTAGTCCACCACGATGATGTAAGACTTTTGTGTGAAATTTATTGCCTCTTTCTTTCTTTTCCGAAACAGTGAGACTTCTCTGGGTTGCTTTATTAAGCCATTCGTATTATCCCCAAAAGCATTTATCCTAGTATTGAGTTCTTCAGCAGATCGACAAGAAAAGAATTTTTCCTCTTTCGCAGAAACTGTCTTGATTAAAACGTGGTATATGTTCAAGCAGCGCAGAGTTGTGTTCAAAGGGACGAGTTGTGATGTCTGATAATCCGTTGTCACTTGCTTTTGTGACTACTAAACACACTCTACGAAGCCGCGACCGTTAAATTTAAAATCAGAAGTTATTTGCACGAGATAGATATACATATATATATACATATATTAATATACCTATCTATATATGAAACGAAAGGCAAAAAAAAACTACATTTAGCAATTCTTTGTTTCTTAACAAGTTTTACTTTCTAGGGATTTCATTGAAACTGTTCAGTCAAACGGGGGTAACAATCTATTAACACGGTAATAGTTGAGATACAACTTTCCTTCGCCAGCCCACCGTACCTACTTAATGCATAAGGGCGTCTCTGGTGCTCCCGTGAATATGTATATATGTACATCCCTCGAATTAAATTTGTAATTCCTACGCAGTTATACAAATCCCGTGCTAACTAAATTTCCCGGTTACTTCACTACTTGGGGTTTTCTTCAATGTTACAGTCTGGCAGCCTGAATTGGCATGGGCTTTCAGTAGAACCGTTTCACGAGCATTAAGTTCAGCCCGCATCCAGCACAAAACCAGCCTTAATTGTTATACAACATATGCAGCAATACTAACATAGCACTGTACAGAACCAACTCTTAACATTTTGTATCATAACAATAACTACTGTGCATGTTTAGGCATATAAATTATTAATACAAATTAACAGACGAATCCTATGATATAATCAGCAATAATTCTTAACTAGAAATGTTAATAGTAGAGATTAGTAGAATAATAATCAAAATATTACTAACAGGTAGTGATAACTATTTATAATGAAGCAAAAATTTTGTTATAACATATGTATAAAAGTTATGGAAAATAACATACTTGGTAATCGAAGTTATTTTTACCGCCAAAAACAATTGTATTAAAGGAAATGTCGAAGATATGATAGTGGATCCTGAACTGACATTACAAGGTATGGAGTCATGATATTTTTTTTATCTTGGACCAGAACTCAGGGAATAGCCCTATATATGCAATGCATTGCGCCGAAACTGAAAACGAGAGGATAGTATTGAGGGGACAGATTAGTAAAGATGAGAAAATAGACAGTTTTTTTAGCTATTTCAACCTTTTACTTCGCCGGCTAATTTTTGCTACAGAGCCGACGAAGGTGGTTGTTGTTACTCTGTTTTTTAGTACTTGATAGTGTCAGTCGCTGCCGATTATGTTCAGTGACCAGTGAATATGTCCGTACAAGTACTGGTGTCTTTATGTGCTAAATGGCTCATAAACCTGGAACGTATTAATTCCAATTTTATTTGATTTATTTACTTGATGTGTTCATTTTATTATCATTGTGTGAATTGCCTAAATGTTTATTTGTCCCTTAATCATTTATATATATATATAATGTATTTGTATTCCCTTTTTGCCTATTTGCTTACATATAAATGATCAAGTTCTTTTGTATATTCATTCTACTGCAGTGCTTTTGTTTTGTTAAGTTGGAATTGTGACTCAACTTAAATTATTTTTAATTAAGGAAAAGCACTGCGGTGAGTATTTGAAGTACTTTGTGTTTTTTATATATTAAATAAAATTTTTTATATAGAAATAAACGCTCCCGACCATTTTATAAATTTGGTCTTGTTAATTTTTTGGTGTTGTTAAATTCGCTCCTTGCGAATAACAGTCACCGCCAGTGACGATATATACATATATATATATATATATATATATATATATATATATTTATATATATATATATATATATATATATATATATAAATATATATATATATATATATATATATATATATATATATATATATATATATATATATATATATAATATATGTATGTATACATATATATTTATATATATAGTATATATATATATATATATATATATATATATATATATATATACATATATAGATATATATATATATATATATATATATATTAAGGCTGTTCACTACATTGTGGTAAAAACATTTTTTTATCGGATCTAAACGCATAGTAGTTTATTTTGTGCCACTTGGAGTGCAAATAAGACCTGCAAAATATATATTCAATCGAACAACGTTTAGAGGTTGCTCAACGCTCCCAAAGATTTGCTATAGAATAGCTTTTGTATACCTATTTCTTTAGAAAATTTACTATTTTGTACCGGTGTCGATTTGTGAATTGGAAATTGATCATGATTGTAATATTTGCTTAAGACCCACTGTAAACAAGTTCTCAACACACTTACATACTTGTTGTTTTTTCCTACGTATTTTTTTAATCAATGTCTTCAAACAATAACAATTCGTTTTAAAACCGTTACTTTGCTTCGCTGCATAAGCAAACGTCGCCTCGGCAGTTCGCTGCTTGGTAACAGCAAGTAAAGTGCGTAACTATTACTCAGTTTCTTTTCTTTACACAAAAAAAAGTCAACAAAGCAGCAAGTGTTTGTCCTTCTCATTTGCCCAGTAGTCAGTTTGAAGTTGACGCTTGAGAAACAAGCATACTAGACTATTCTGACAAAATATTCATAGCTTTGTCAATTGTGTGTAGCGGTTTTTGAATAGTGTTTTAACAATTTTTACGTTTTGCTATAATATTAGTTGCGCTTTATAATGGCTTCAAGTACAACTGCTGCTACTAAGACGAGACTCAAAACAAATATCTGGTTAATTGGACAGCCAGTACCTAATCTTCCCTTGAATGTACTTCCAACCGCATCTGATGTCTTAAAAACTTTTTTCCATCACCACAAAACCCTTAAAAAAAACTGTTCCAAAAAGTCTGAAGTCCACTACAGGAGAATTAATGGAAATTTGGGACAAAGCTCGTATCCCAATGGCTTTCCAACCAAACATCGTTTCTAAAATGAAATATCTTGTTGAGGAATACAATTTGCTGAAAAAAACAAATCACGAGTTTCAGAGGCACAGAGTACTAGAGAAAATACGTTCTCAAACAAAATTGAACTGCTTTTCGATATCGCACATAAGGAAGCTGAAAGCAAAATCAGAATTGAAGAAGATGAAGTGTTTCTAAAGGATCAGCGAGGAAGTAGAAAGATGAAGATGGCTGGACTGGACACGGAATTGGCAATACGGGAACTGCGGATCCAGGAACGGAAACAAGAAAGAAAACGACGTGAAGAGGTAAGAAAGACAGCTGCTACTACTACATTTAGCGCACTTGAAAATCTCGATGAAGATGGTGAGGAAGAGAATGTGGAATATGATAAAATTGACGCAAGCTATGAAATTGAAGTACCAACGTATTATCGGAAACAACTTAACAACATTTTTGTGTCATCTGGAGATAGCCCTCCACACAAATCACGTATTCTCCAGAACATGCTTGCTTCTCCTGATGTGACATCAACATTGGATCGTGTAAATCTCTCTGATACTAAGTTCACCATCTTGGCTGCAGCAATTGCAAAAGCTGATGGGCAAGATCTGGATGATGGTTTCTTATCTCGTTCAACTGTACAAAGAAAGCGAGCAGCTCATCGATCTTATATTGACATGTCTGTGAGAGCAGGTTTCCTTACTATTGAAAAGCCACCACTATTGGTTCATTGGGACGGTAAAGTGATGAAAGACAGTACAAACAAACAGGACCCAAAATCAAATGTTGATCGGCTACCTGTAGTTGTCACGGGCCATCATCTAGAAAAAGTACTTGGCGTTTCCAAAATATCTTCAGGAACGGGAGACGCACAAGCAAAAGCAACATTCCAGCTTCTTGTCCTATGGGAAGTTGTGGATGATATTATTGGAATGAGCTTCGATACAACTGCTGCAAATACAGGAGCTACAAATGGAGCGTGTGTTCTTCTTGAGAAACAGATGGGCAGGAACTTATTATATTTTGCTTGTAGACATCACATTCACGAGCTGATTGTTGCAAATGTGTTTTCAGTGTTGTTTGGACCATCCAAAGGTCCTAATATATCACTTTTTCAACGATTTCAGCAAGGTTGGGCAAAAATCAATCATCAGAACTTCAAGCTCTTGGACGATAAACGCCTAAACACGCCATACCTACAAGATCTGAAAAAGGAAGTATCTTCTTTCCTCAAGGGTATTCTATTATCAAAAGAAGAATACATGCCTCGAAATGACTACAAAGAGATGGTGGAACTTTGTTTATTACTCTTAGGGGAGTTACCCACAGCAGATCAGTATCGTTTCAAGATTCCTGGTGCATACCACATGGCAAGATGGATGGCAAAAGTGAAATACTGTTTGAAGATTTTTCTTTTTCGAGCAGAATTTAAGCTAACGGTAAATAGGAGAAGAATCTCACCGAATTTTGTTTGTTCGCTTGCCTCATTTACGTTAAAGCGTGGATTTCTTGTCCTAAAGCAAGTGATGCTCCAGTAAATGATTTGCGTCTATTCAAACAAATAAAACAGTATTCAACTGTAAATGCGATTGTCTCAGAAGCAGCAATGAAGAAGCTAAAATCTCACTTGTGATATCTTGGGCCCGAGCTGATTCCTCTTTCCTTGTTTTCCGATAAACTTCCAGTTCAGGAGAAACGAATGCTGGCAAACGAGTTAAATAATATTAATAGTTTCCCGAAAGACTGGACAGAAAGAGGAATCAAGCTGAATAGCTGCGATCGGTTAGAGAGCATAAGCTTCCACAATCTGGTAAATTATACATCTGTCTGTGCTCTGAATGCCTTAAATATTGATCTGGAATTTCCCAACATTGATCCCGATTCGTGGAATGAATCACCAAAATTTCAAGAAGCCAAGCACATTGTTGATTCTTTGAGAGTGGTTAACGATGCAGCAGAACGCTGTGTTGCTCTAATGTCTGCCTTCAACGAATTTATTACGAAGAATGAGACAGAAATGCAGAAATTAATTCAGGTGGTAGAGGATCACAGAAAGAGAGTTCCCGATGCTCGAAAAGTTACACTTAAAGCGTATAATCCGCGATAACAAGATCATAATGCATTTTAGATTGTGTTAAGTGGTTTTTATGTAATGCTGATTAGCACATTTTGCTTAGATTATATGTATTAAAGTTCAATAAAAAGAAGTCCTTTGAGCAACCCCTAAATATTTTTCGATTTGTTTGAGTTTTTGCACAAAGCAATGTTTATAAAAAAGGAACAAAATAAGCTACTATGCATAATCAAATTCAAAAAAAATTTTTTTTTGAATAGCCCTAATATATATATATATATATATATATATATATATATATATATATATATATATATATATATATATATATATGTATATATAATGGTAAAAAAAATTGAATACAAAATCGTGCAGCATCACAATATGTAATAAAAACATTTTAACTATTTTCTACCTGAAAAACTGTTCAACATTTGCACAGGTGCTTGATAACGCCGCTAATAACACAAATCAATTATTTACGTGTGCGCACGCTAATGCGCCACTCACAATATTTGCTCATACTCATGCGAGCGTAACAAGCAATTAACCAAATACAGTCAATCTCATTCGTCGGCTTTTGTGTGTGAGTATTTTACCGCATGAGTGCGTGGTGACTGAGAAAATGTGAGCCCTGCTAAATACATATATACTCGTACATACCAGGATGACTTCATGTGAGCAAAAACAAGAGCGTGACTTTTGCTCGTCATAGCTTGTTAGTAGCGGCATATACCGATATTTTTAACAAGTAAAAGTGCTATATTCGGCTGTGCCTTCACAGATGTAATTCTTCTTTCTTTCTTTCTTGCCAAAACAGAAAGTAGGTTTAATTAATAAATCAAAATGATGTTATCGGTTACTTTTATATTTAAGAAAACGTTTGAATTTTTCGGCTAGGAAGCTAAATGTTTGGCTTTTCTTATATCTAATACCTATGAACGTCTTTCAAAAATATTGATGAGTTAACATCTATACGCGCGCCTCTAGGGCAGTAAACTATCAGTTTCAAAACATACGCAAGTGTAAGGTGTAAGATGCAAGAGTATGTGTTTGTTCGTTGCTTGGCAGTCAGTATTGAAAGTGATTATGCATAGCAAAGAGAATAGTGACGTGGTTATACGTACATATGTATATAAAAATGAGATAGCAAGACAGCAACGTATGTAGCTTATGTACAAACATAACAATGTATGTATGTACATTTGTCTGTTGCTTTGCATTCTCTTTGTTTTTTGTGGGTTTAATATAAAATAAATCAACAAAAAGGTGTTAACACATCGCCCGTGAGTTCGAACACTCATTGATTTTTTTTATATATATTTAATTACAAATAAAACAAATCCGTTTCATGTACCCCAAAAAGTTCTAATTGTCCAACCGTAGAATCGTCTTTTAGATGTTGTTGGTTTTAATACCAGTTTACTTCTTTCTGATATATAAAATAGGTATAATTCATCATAAAAATCAAAAATAACAAATAAAATGGCTGCTTTTATGAATCAGAAAATGTCGATTTTCCAACCCTGGAACCGAATTTTTAATTTTTTAATACTAATTTAATATTTTATGATGTATAAAATTTGGAATTTATGTATGTACTTTCATGTACCAAAAATATTTCGATTTTCCAACCCTGGAACTGAACTTTTAGTTTTTAAAATTTTTAATACCAATTTAATTCTTAGCGAAGTATCAAAGAGGTTTAAGTCACTGAAAAAAACCAAAGTTGGGAACTTATATGGTTACTTTTATGTACCAAAAATTTCGATTTTCCAACTCTGGAACCGAATTTATAATTTTTTGTCACTAGTTTAATTTTTTCTGAAATATCTAATAGGTTTAATTCACTAAAACCACAAAATTTGGAATTTATGTATGTACTATTATGTACGACAAATATTTCGATTTTCCAACTCTGGAAACGAATTTTCATTTTTTACCAATGCAATTCTTAGTAAGGTGTAACATAGTTTTACTTGACAAAAAAATTAGAATTTTTAAACTTTTTGGAAACTTGCATGTACCATAAAATATTTCATTTGTCCAACCCTGGAGTCGAAATTTTAATTTTTAAAGATTTTAATACCAATTTTGTTCTTCCTGAATTAAAAAATAGCTTTAATTAGCAAAAACAAACAACGTCAATTGCCTTTTTGATTACTTTTATGCAGAATAAATATTTTAATTTCCCAACCCTGGAAACGAAATTAAATTTTTTTTACTAACTCTTAATGAGGCATGAAATAGTTTTATTTCATAAAAACTTAATATTTCTAACCATTTAGGTCATACTGCAAATCTTCATGAGATGTAAAGTAGTTTTGTTTAAGAAAAACTCGAATTTTGAAACCATATTGGTTATTACATGTACTACAAAATATTGCATGTACCAAAAAAAAAATTTTTCCAACCCTGGAAACTAAATTTAATTTTTTTTTGTTTTTTTTTTTATCAGTGCAACGCTTCTTGAGGTATAAAATAGTTTTATTTAAGAAAAATTGCAAATTTTTTACCATTTTGGTAACTTTCATGTACCATAAAATATTGCACTTCTCCATCCCTGGATTCGAAATTTATTTTTTTATTTTTGAATTTTTGATACCAATTTTGTTATTACTAAATAATAAGACAGTTTTAGTTAGCAAAAAACAAAAAAAAACAACATATCAATTGCCTGTTTGATTACCTTCATGTAAAAAAAATTCAATTTCCCACCCCTGGAAGCAAAATTTTAATATAAAAAATTTTTTTTTTGGCCAATGCAAATCTTCATGACGTATAAAGTGGTTTTGTTAAAGAAAGCCTTGAAATTTTTAACAATTTTAGTTACTACATGTACTACAAAATACGGAATAGGCCGAAAAAAAAATTTTTAATTTCCTATCCCTGGAAAAAAGTTTTTATTTTTTTAGTTTTTAATAGACCATTGAGGCTCTCCAAAGCACGAAATAGGTTTAATTTAAAAACATTAAAAAAAAATAATTGATTTTTGGCATAAATTTTGCGTCGAGAAATAGGTGTAAGCTTCCCAGCTCTGGAACCATACTTCGGATCATTTCATTTCCAATCCAACGAAGTCTCTTGCTCTTCTGGGGGCTTGGGAAAACCGATTTCACGTACAGACGGACGGACAGACGGACATCGCTCAATCGTCATCGCTATTCATAAGGATCCAGAATATATATACTTTATGTGGTCCCATGTGCATAGCGAAGATATTACACACGGGATGACAAACCTATATATACACTTTCACTTTTTTGTGAAGGGTATAAGTACCGAAGGCTACAGTACCGAAATAAAATAATAAAAATAATTCGGTTGTCAGCCTCGTTTTGTTGTAAGAAATATTTATCTTTTGAACAATATTGTGGAATACTAATTTCTCAGCATTATACATATTTTAATTTCGGTGCGAAATGAACAAAATTAAATATTTAAATATTCACCTTTTATTAACACAAATACTTTTTGAAACAGCATTTTCATTAAAAGTGAAAGAAAAGGTTTAATTTAAACGAAGAAATATTTTAAACTAAAAGGCAGTAATTTGAGTGTCGTGCATTGCAAAAGTTAATATCCAAAATTCCAAAAAATACTAAACTAAATAAATCTGGACAAAGGCTCAAAGGAATTACTTTGATGTCCACAAGGACAAAGATGTTTAAGGAACAAGAGGTAAAGAGCAGAAACTATACATTGCTTGAAACAAAACAAAAGTAAACTACACACACATATATATGGGCATTTCCATTTTGGCGTTACGTTACTTTTGTACGACGATATGTTGAAAAAAAAAAACGTTAAAAACCAGAATTTAAAAGTTTTTTTCTCACATTAGAGAAGTGATTGGATAGCTCTATATTCAGCCAAAAAATGGAAATAGTTGAGCCTAAGAATTTCAAGATATACTCCAAAAAGTGACCTGGCGTTACGTTACAAAAAACGGAAGTGCGATTTGACTTTGATAACAAAATTGTTGAACTCTGCGAATTGGGCAAGTATTTTTAATCAAATTTTTTTTGATAGGTTTTGGACCAATATACATTTATTTTCCAAGTTATAAATTGAACAAATCTTTTTTCCTTTTTTTTCTTTTATGAAAATTGGTCTGGCGTTACGTTACTGGCGTTACATTACTAAAATTTCCACTTTATTTTATTATGTTAAAAAAATGCGAAAAAGACATAAATATTAGAAAATTATATAAAAACTACAAAATACTAAATTTATTTTTTGCATTTGTCTTATGATTAAATATGTTTGTAGCAACAGTTTTGCATTAAGAGTATTATTATGAAATTGCTCTTAGGAATGTTAATTATAAAGAGAAAATGCCCTTGAAGTTAAGAAACACTTACAAAAACGGGAACTTCAAACTTGTAGCTCAGTATTTCACCATCCCAACAAAAGAAAGCTTTGAGCTCCTAAATTTAATTTATTTTAGAAGTTTCTCTTTTATAATACATTAGGAAAAAATCTGTTTGTTAACTTTTAATTTTTCGATCAAGGTGGACTTTTTTCTGGAAATGCCCATATATATATATATATATATATATATATATATATATATATATATATATATATGTATATATATATATATATATATATATATATATATATATATATATATATATATTTACACATAAAAAATTATGATGAAGGCCTAAAAAATATTAGTAACAACTATAACGGAAAAGTGTACTATATACAAAGACTTTCTTGTGTAAAACATAAACACCCTTTAGATATTTCCTTTATATGTAGGAAATATATTCCCTAGTATACAACCCACCTACGTGTGTAATTACATAAGTATGTATTTGTGTAAGTAGAATACTTGCATGAAATGTCAATACTGAAACTGTACTGTCTTACTATCGACACAGTCACCAGTAATATTGACTTAAATACCATATACAGACATTGGAACCAACGATTCACTAGTACTTACTAATTCTAAAGTACACTTTTGGTACTTCTTTGAAATAAAGGTCGATAATGAAAGCGTAAGATATTAATTCTCAAACTGCTATAGCGCTAATTCAAGTAGTTTTAAGTTTTATAAAAGAATCAAGTACAATAATTGGTCAGATATATACGATGTGTCACGAACGCATAATCCGATTTTGACCAGGTTTATGGTGTTCGGAGTGGTTTTCCAAGGTCAAGAACTGAAGTCATTGGAAAAAAATACATTTGAAAACAAAATGTTTTTACTTCTGATGTTCTCGGAACAAACCAGTTGCCATTCAAAGAAAATCAAAATTTAATGAAACTCTTAGTGACACCACGAGTTTTATTCGTTGAACCCGTTTAAAGGCTATAAGGGGTTTCCATCCTTACACACATGCACATACATACACCCTCTTAAGGGAAGTTTCTTATTAGCTCAGAACACCGGGATTTGCAAAACGGGGTAAAAGCAGTAAATTACTGTTTATTTTTAATTTTCTTAGGAGGAAGTTGAAATAGTTAAGATTAAAAGGCACTAATTCATAACAGGACTTTTTTGTTTATATCAAATACATAAATTAAAATAATCAGTCATCTGGCTGTAATGCACTTTTTCAATGTACCAAGTTTTTATCTCTACACAAAATCTCAATTTTGGTGTTTAAAAATTCATATTAATTATAAAGGCGTAAGTTTTGCTTGATACTTATGCCGGGCATACACTACACAAGTTCAGTGTCTCAAGTCTGCCACTGTGTAAATTAAGCTTGTGACACACACTACACAAGTAAACTGCACAAACTTTTATTTTAACAAGAAAGCCGAAGCAGACAACATGTGTAAATACTGCGCTATCATATTGCTTGCTGTAGCATTTCTGTCCAGAATGTTTTTTCTGCACTAATTTCTTATTGATTACACTTTAAAAACCGCCACATAACTGAAAGTCTTCAACACACACCGCTCAAGTTCACTGCACAGTTGCACAAACTTGAGCAAATATCAAAATCGTTTTGATTTTTAAGGCCATGTCAGATACAACTTTTGCTTCGCGTTGTAGATTCGACTTGATATTTAAAATAAAATGTACATACAGTGAAAACTCCCATAAGCGGACAGCCACCGTCGACCAAAATTTGTCCGTTGTTGGGAGGTGTCCGCTTATGGGAATTTGATAAAAAAAAGGACAAAAAATAATTTTTATTGTTCATTTAGAGCATTAACACTAAATTCAATTTATATCTAATTAACAAAAAAGGTTTAACGAGAAAAAATTTTATAAATTAAAATAATAATGTCTTATTAAAAAATTAATGGTAAAAGTTGCTTTAAAGGCACTAAAAGGAACATAAATTATACGCATTTGTACTTATTTTGAAATAAAAAAGTCTTTTATAGTTTTTTGTTTCATATTTGCTTCCTTTTCCGTCGCTAAACGAGTTTGAAGGTGATTTTCTAAATTTTTTACAAATGTAAAAGCTGCATAATCAGTTTTTAAGTGACTTGGGTGTCATACTTTTAAAACTTGCTGAGAGTTTGCTTTCAAATTTTCGTTCAAATTGAATGTTTCAATTTACAGTCAAGAAAACAGCTGATTGCAGTTTTTTCTTCCAAATTTGCATTCTTATTTAAAAATATTCTGCTATCAGTGTTGTTTTCAAAGAAAACTTGCTTTGAAATTGCGTGCAGCCTACGTCACAGCTTTCAAATTTTGTGAATTTTGACAAGCAGTATGTGTAAAAATCTTGAAAGAGAATTGCAAAAAAACTTGATAGTGTGACTGCAGCGTGAGAAAAGTCTGTATGTACATATTTACACGTAGGCTGCGTATAGCGTCTCGTGTTCTATTTTAAAAAAGTGCAATTGTTAATATTTTGTTTTATGTTGAATTATTTTTGTCCTCTTTTCAGAGGTTTTTTGACCAAATAATGCACAATTTTGCTGTCCGCGTCCGGTCAAGGGAGGGTCCGTTCTTAGGAGGGAAATTTGCTCTGAAAAATCAATTTGGTGCAACGTTATTCGAAAATTGTCCGCATATGGGAGGTGTCCGCTTAAGAGAGTGTCCGCTATTGGGAGTTTTCACTGTACTCATATGAAACATGCCACATAAAGCACTTTCAACGCAGCGCAAAGCGAAAAGTTCGGCAACTCTCAACTCTTTTTATACCCATCACAAAAAAGTGAAAGGGTACATATATGTACATAGGTTTGTCATTCCGTGTGTAATTTCTTCGATATGCACATGGGACCCCATAAAGTATATATATATCTATATATATATATATATATATATATATATATATATATATATATATATATATATTCTGGATCCTTATGAATAGCGATGACGATTGAGCGATGTCCGTCAGTCCGTCTGTACGTGAAGTCGGTTTTCCCAAGCCCCCAGAAGAGCTAGAGACTTCGTTCTTGGACCGTTGGATTGGAAATGAACTTAAATAGAGTGCTATTGAAATTCAGAAAGATCCTAAGTATGGTTCCAGAGCTGGGAAGTTTACACCTATTTCTCGACGCAAAATTTATACCTAAAATCAATTATTTCTTTTAATGTTTGTAAATTAAACCTATTTCGTGCTTTAGGAAGCCTCAATGGTCTATTAAAAATATTAAATTTTTTTTCCAGAGATGGAAAAAAAACATTTTTTTCGGCCTATTCATGTAGTGACTAAAATTGTAAACAAATTTTAAGTTTTTCTTTAACAAAACCTCTTTATACGTCATGAAGATTTGCATTGGCCAAAAAAAAATTTTTTTTCATTCAAATTTTGCTTCCAGGGGTGGGAAATTGCATATTTTTTATACGTGAAAGTAATCAAACAGGCAACTGATGTTGTTGTTTTTATTTGCTAACTAAAACTGTCTTATAATTTAGTAAGAACAAAATTGGTTTCAAAAATTCAAAAATAAAATTTCGAACCCATAAATGGACAAGTGCAATATTTAACAGGACATGAAAGTGACCAAAATGGTTAAAAATTTGAAATTTTTCTTAAAAAAATATAACATTATACCTCATGAAGCGTTGCACTGATAAAACAAAAACAAAAAATTAAAATTTATCTTCCAGGGTTGGGAAAATGAAAGTACATTGTTGTTTCTTTGTGCTAAAACTTTTTGATATTTTAGGAAGAACGAAATTGGTATCAAAAATGTCCAAAAAAATCAAAATTTCGAATCCAGGGTTGGACAAGTGCAATATTTTATAGTTCATGAAAGTGACCAAAATGGTTCAAAATTTTAAATTTTTCTTAAATAATAGTACTTTATACCTCATGAAGAGTTGCATTGGTAAAAAAAAGCAAAACAAAATTAAAGTTTCACCTCCAGGGTTGGGAAGTTTAAAGTCTTTTTGGTATATGCAATATATTGTAGTACATGAAAGTGACCAAAATGGTTGCAAATTTTAAATTTTTCTTTAATAAAACTATTTCATGCCTCATTAAGAGTTTCATTGGTAAAAAAATTAAAATTGCGTTTCCAGGGTTGGGAAATTGAAATATTTATTCTGCATAAAAGTAACCAAAAAGGCAATTGACGTTGTTTGTTTTTTTTTGCTAATTAAAACTGTTTTATATATCAGGAAGAAGAAAATTGGTATTAAAATCTTGAAAAATCAAAATTTCGTCTCTAGGGTTAGACAAATGAAATATATTATGGTACATGAAAGTGACCAAAAGATTTAAAAAATTTAATTTTCTTGTCAAGTAAAACTATGGTACACCTCACTAGGAATTGCATTAGTAAAAAATAAAAATTCGCTTCTAGAGTTGGAAAATCGATATAAATTTGGTACATAAATTCCCACATAAATTCCAAATTGTGTGTTTTTAGTGAATTAAACCTATTTTATATATCAGAAATAATTAAATTAGTATCAAAAAATTCAAAATTGGGTCCAGGGTTGGAAAACTGAAATTTTTTGGTACTTAAAACTAACCATATAAGTTCCCAATTTTAGTTTTTTTCAGTAAATTAAACATATTTTATGTTTCGCTAAGAATTAAATTGGTATTAAACATTTTAAAAACAAACAATTCGGTTCCAGGGTTGGAAAATCGACATTTTCTGATTCATTAAAGTAACCATATAACTTGCTATTTTTGATTTTTATGATGAATTATACCTAATTTATATATCAGGAAGAAAAAATTGGTTTTAAAAACCGAAAGAATCTAAAAGACGATTCTACGGTTGGACAATTAGAACTTTTTGAGGTACATAAAACGGATTTCTTCTTTTTGTTTGCAAATTAAAAATATTTAATATTTTTGAAAGACGTTCAGAGGTATTAGAAATAGCTTCCTAGCCGAAAAAATTAAACGAAAAGAATTACATCTGTGAAGGGTATTTAAGATTCGGCACAGCCGAATATAGCACTTTTAGTTGTTTATTCTTACATTTAATTTATCTACATTCGAAAATTAAAAATACAAAAATTATGAATAACTTGTATAGCACAGTTGAGCAAATGATTCATTAATAACCATACCTTGTTGTTTTCATCAAAGGCCAATACATATTTTCATATTAGACGTTTTATAGATAATTACGTTGTTTATATGGTATGATTGTTTACAAAACAAAAACATAAAAAGTTACTGTAAATTTTTATTTATATTTTATTAGATTACAGAAACAATTGACGATTAACGTGATATATGTAAAACGTAGCTACCTGTTTTAACGTCGTTGGTGTTTTCGATGATCAGGAAGATCTGTACAAAAATCAATTTGCTAAAATATCGTTTGTGCCTCAAAAATTTTATTCTGTCTGAACTTTTTGATGTTTTCATATTATAGTATACTAATTTTATCAAATATACACATACATGAATGGTTTGTTCATAGTGTCTTCACACTACCATGGTTTTAATAAATTATTTTTTTAACGTTAAAACCTTTTGCCTTTAAACAAAAAAGTCCGTTGTACAGTGTTATAACAATAGAGCAGGGATCTGCAAAACACCGCACATGTGCGAATGCTCTCTTACTAATGAAGAGAGCATGAGAAGATAATTTGTATTTTTATTTAATAAAATCATTTAGTCTTGTTGGATCATTCATGCGAGCAGTTTGTCTAGTCGCTTGTTTCTTTTCCCAGGGTTGCCATTTAGATTTTATATAATTCCTATGAGCAGGTTGTGTAGTAGCTTGTTACTAGACAACACTGAATAAAATGTTTAATATAGAATGGGAGAATGCAAGTGGTAAAGCGAAATCATTCGGTATTTTTGTTACTTCTTCTTTAACATCATGTAGTTATATATTATTAAAAACGGCTACTGAGGTGTATTAGTAAACTTTCAAAAATATATATTCAATAATTTTGTTATTGAAAGTTTTTGAAGTTCATTTTAATCTCGTCAACTTACTAATCTTAGTTACGTTATTAACACATCAGTATTTATTTTGTATTGATGAAACGTGAAAAATAGTTAAATTTGTTATTCCTATCTTGCAGCTGATAGTTGAATTCTGTTATATTAGCCAAGAACGTAAAATCTAAGAAATGTTTTTTCTTGAAAATTATAAGAATCTCGTTTGTATCTTTTAAAGGATTTTTCTCTATATATAAAATCACATATTAGCGATGAACCTTTCAAAGTGACGTCCGTATTTCATCAGAATTATTTTTAAAATTTCGATTAATTATTTTTGTGGCAACTTTCATAGTGATCTCATAACGCAATATTTTTTTGTGAAAAATGTCTGTTCAATTAAAAAAATCTTGCAAAACTCACATTGCCATCATCAGTGCATACTTAATTTATTACACTGCAACCAACATTTCTTACTGGATTTCGAAATGTTGCTCAACGTATAATCAACATGAAAAAAAAATGGATTATTTTTATTTATTTTTTCTTAAACTATTACTTCTTTTATAATTATGGATTAAATAAACTCATATACTTAAAGCGTTTCTTTGAATTCTTCTGAAATCTATTTTTATTTCGTGATTTTCTATTTTTTAGAGCTTAAAATATATCTGAAATTAATTTATTACTTACGGTTTAAAACGCATCAATGGTGCAATTATTAATTTTTTGAAAATATGAAATTTACTCGGATTTGGTTTACAGAACAGGACCGATGATTTTGTTTTACGAGTACCAATTACATAATTAGCCCTGAATAATAATTACAAAAATTCGAATTAAAGTTTTACAAAAATTATAAAACATATAATTATCCAATTTAAAAATATAATTACGTAATTTAAAATGAATTTTATATTGTTTATTTTCAAAATAAAAAAATAAAAAATTTTGTTTACCTTCCAAGCTTTCATTAAAAGTTTATTTGACATTAAGTCTTTATTTGAGTACAAAATAAAATAACAAATTAAATGGTATTTTTAATATATTTATATCACATGATGCGACTTGTGATTTTTTTTAAATTTGTTCCGGGACAGCAGCAAATATGTCCTGGAAACCCTAATGCAATGAGAGATAAATAAATTACGCTCAAAATCAAACAACCAACACAAACATAAATGTGAATGGATGTGTGTGGGGATCCCTGCAATAGAGAACAAGTAAAGAAACAAATTCGTACATTTCTATTTCACATACATATTTATTATACAGCCTATATATTAAAACCACAATTTGCAGTGAAAACGCAAAATCTACTGTTTATGGATGCAACGCTAAAACCATGTTTTAACTTTCCGTGAGAAAATACTATTACTTTACCACTGGTTATTTAGCATTTCACAGTAAAACTATTTTTGCGTATAAACAGTAAGTTCAATATTTTCCAAAATTATTATTTTCAAATAAGCACTTCGTTAAAAACGGTAAATATCGCAAAAAGCTTCGGAAATAATAGAAAACAGTGGTAACTTAGAAAAACTTGTCTCAGGTTTCCTCCAGGGAAGATACAGCACTTGAATTCATTCATTGTTAATAGTTGTTATTTGGTATATGTATGTATGTATATCCTAGATATTACTAAAAAAAATTAACAAAACAAAACATGAATGTACGTAGATACATACAAATAAATTAACGTTCAAATGTGTGTGGATGCATGCAGATGAATATATACATACAATTATATATCTTTTTTTTTCTGTTAACTTTTTCAGTCCATCGAATTGAAATTTCTTTTGTCTTAAACTCTTCTAAGTCGTTAGTTTTTGTTTTCATGTACTATGGTTTTGATAGTGATTGCTTTTGTATTGTGTTGCCAATGTAAAATAACAAGACTGAATGAAAAAAATAAATAAATTTTTCTAAAAAATGAAGAATCTGAAAGAAGACCCAAGAGCACAAAGAAAAAAGCAGCGGTTATAAAAAAGCTCAACAACCGCATACATACCACCCGTGCAAAGAAAAAGATCACATGCACACAAACAGCTCGCACTACAATACGTGTCTTATATCTGGTCCACACCATACAAACATACAAATCCAACATTATAATATGTGTAGATATACATACATATACTATATCCATCTTAGTATTTATTTAAGAGGATTTGTATTCGTTTGTAGTACATGTTTGGTATGAACATCTATTTGGATATCCTAACAATGGTTACGTATGGATACGTACTGATGAAACATCAAATACCACAAGTTGCCTGCAGAAAATGTCTCTTTAAATTATTTATTGATTTTTTTTTCAACTTTGTTGTAAAACTAACAAAAATAACTAATAATCAAGAATATTCGCAATAGGTCTGTGTTTGAAAAAATGCTCTGATTTTATACATACCTAACATATACATACATATCTATATAAGTATGTATGTATATTAGGGTGCGCCTTCTATGTATGGGACAATTTTTTTAAACAGATTAGATCGTAACTCCACCCAAGAATGTTCTACGTATTAAAAAAATGCATTGTGTAAAATTATAAGCAGATTGTAATACAGGAAGGCGTGCCGCAGCCGCCCACAAGTTGGCTATATATGCTAAATTCATATGAAATAAGTTAAGATGTTAATTTGCGGGTCATTTAATAAAACACTGGTAAATTTGATATAAACTATAATTAATTTATTCGATTTACAAATTAATAATAATGAGGAAAAATATTTAGCAATACTTTAAAAATATATATTATGATTTTAAGAATATCGTGATTTTAACAGCAAATGTAATATATCGTTTGTGAGCTCAGACAACAACTGAAAAATATGTGGTCAGTTAAGTCCGGCATCTTTTGAAGTTCAATAACGCCCAGTTGTGTAGTATCGCTTCAATTGCTAAACAAAACGGTGAATTCCCGAATAAAAGCAAACGCACTTCAATTAAATAATATTTGTATCGAATGGGCGTAAGTACATATACAAGTGAAAAAATAAGTGTTATTAAAAGAAATAAAGCGATAAAACAATCAAGTTTGTAAAATAATATCAAAAATAAATATGAACACAAGACGACAGGAGCAGTTGTACCTTCTCGGCTATGATGCCTGCCAAATAATCGGTGCCAATGGTCAAGTTTTGGGTGTTTTATTTTACAATGGTCAAGTTTTGGATGTTTTATTTTACAATATGCGAAAAGTAAAACTAGACTTGCGTGCTAGTGCTTCCCTTGTAGTGAAAGAGGTAGAAGTTTTATGGAACAAAGCACGAATACCACTTAGAGCTTTTGACAAATGTGTCTCAAAAGTTGAGGGTTTGTATTTAGAATGGAGAAACTTGCAAAAAAGTTCGAAACGCCGGACATTACTCCAGGAAAAACGCGAAAAAGACTTCGTAATGAAGAGACTATTGAAGATTGTGAAGTGCAACAAATTCCAGAGTCAGCATATGAAGTAGGTCCTAGTACTTCAAGAAAAAAACGAGGTAGACATAATTTTATCACACCATAGCTTATGTCAGTATTAGATAGGTGTAAAGTAAGTGACCGTGACGCCGTTCGAATCCTTATAGCAAGCATTGCAACATAACGTTAGCGATTTAATTATAAATTGCACTTCAATTCGCCGATCGCGTACAAAGTTTCGATTTGATGCAGGAAAAAGAATCCGCGAAACATTTAAAAACAAAGAAATTAAGGCGGTGACTGTTCACTGGGATGGTAAAATGTTGCCATCATTGATGGGTAGTGAACACGTCGATCGTCTGCCTGTAGTTGTATCTTTTAATGAAACAGATCAGCTACTCGGCATCCCAGCGATAACTTCAGGTACGGGATGACAGCAAGCAACGGCTGTCTTTGACTTACTCAAAGAATGGGATCTCGATGAAAAAGTGGAAGCCCTGTGCTGCAATACCACCGCATCAAACACAGGACGAATACAAGGCGCATGTGTGCTTTTAGAACAAACACTAAACAAAGATCTTCTGTATTATCCATGTCGTCATCACATATTTGAAATACTTTTACTTCGGGTCCTAGTGTCAAAATATTTAATAGATTTAGAGATGCCTGGACTAAAATAGACAAAAGTAATTTTAAGTCTGGAGTTGAAGACTTACATGTGAAAAATGTTATTGGGGATACAAGGGAGATACAAGAGTTTACATTAAAGAGTTTAAAAGATATGCAACCACGGGAAGATTACAAAGAGATTCTCCAATTGGCGGTAATTTTCCTAGGCGGGTCACTTTCAAATTTTTCATTTCGAATGCCTGGAGCATTCCACCATGCGCGTTGGATGTCCAAAGCAATATATAGTTTAAAAATTTACTTATTTCGGAACCAGTTCATTTTGGCTGACTGTGAGTTGAATGGAATTAGAGATATATGTGTTTTTATTATAAAAATATATTTAAAAGTTTGGATCAAAACTGCCATTGCCGCAGAAGCTCCTAACCAAGATTTGACATTGCTAAAAAGTTTATATCTTTACAATTTAGTTGATGAAAATTTAAGTCGGGAGTTAATTCGAAAATTCTGCAATCATTTATGGTACCTATCGCCAGAAATAGTAGTGCTTTCATTTTATGATACTCAAATTTCAAACAAGTCAAAACGACTCATGGTTGCAGCGCTAGATCGAGCCCATGAAGATGACAACAAAAAAATTACAATTCTTCCTCATTACATAGAGCAGTACGTTAAAAAAAATATTGAAGATTTTATCTCGCAAAAAACTTAAAATTTTTTCAACCGATATTGTATCCCAACGGATTTTTTGAAGAAAGATCCTAGGGAATGGGAAAACGGTAAATCGTATTAAATTGGCTTGGAAATGGTTGGTAAGTTGAAAGTTGTCAATGATACTGCAGAAAGGGTTGTAAAGCTTATGGAAGAATACAATCAAGTTTTGTCGCGTGATGAAGAGGAGAAAAAGTTCATAATGCAAATTGTAGCTGATTATAGGAAACAATATCCAAATGCAAACAAATCGGTTTTATTAAGTTAAATTAATATAACTTAAATTAATTTATTTAAGTACGAAATTAAATTCAAAAAATAAATAATTTTTTATGAATGTTAAAGTGTAATAAAAAAGTTGTTAAAAACTAAATTAAACTACTTATTCCTTCTTTATAAGTTTAGTGAATCTTGAAAATACATTAATGGTTATTTTATAACAATTTACAAAATTTTTACAATTTGTGGGTGGATGCGGTACGCCTTCCCCTGATGCAACCTACCTAAAATTTTTTATAACATACCTTTTTGTTACGGAGAACATTTACATATGAAGGGAGTTAAGGTGCTATTTCGCTTTTTTTTTAAATAAGGTGCACCCTAATGTACATATATACATGTACATAAATACATACTTACTTATATGTCATGTATACGTTTATGTGTTTGTACTTATGAATGTATGCTTTACAATAATGACATCAATACTTCTAGATATACATATCGATTTAAGTTCATGGAACACAAGTACTTATGGGCATAATTATTAATATTAATGTATGTTTCCTTTCTTTTCAATACTTATTTCAGCCTAACAGGTTGATGTCACCTTCGAGTTTATTAAGAAGACGTAGAGGGAACAGCTTTGAAATGTCGACTCTTCTATGTAGCATGCTAATTGGTGCTGGATATCCAGCTGTTGTTGTATCTGGTGTTGCTCTTGCCAACACCGTGGAAAATAACCAGCGAAATTTTCCATATCCTGCTGAAATTTGTGATTTGAGTATTGAAGAATGTAAAGAGGAAAACGTTAAAACTGAAAGAAAGTACAAGCTGCGACCAATGCCAAATTTGAGTAGTCATTTAAATGAAAATATACAGGAACTCTCGCCGGAAAAAGCAGACGTACGAACAATACAAGAACAGGATGAGAAAGAGGTAATTAGTTCAATTTTAATTTCAATAGAGCCAAAAACTGTCGCATTCAATATCGATGGCAATTTTAATACAATTTAAATAGAATTTTCTATCGATACCGAATTCCGTAGTACGACTCCAGGTTGACAGAGATTCTGACTTTTTGATTAAAATCACCATACTTCCAATTTGTAGCCGAAGCTAGACATCTAGATAGTTAATTTTTACCCGTTACTTTACACTAATTTCCAACGATATCAAATATAAAGTATTAAATATAAGGTAATAATTTGATTAATAAGATGGTGTAATGGCCTCGAAACCATTTAAAGCTATTTTGTTCTGATTACAAGAGATATTCTAACTATTCCACTCTTAATACAGATTTTAATTTAATAAAAATTATTAAAATAGATTTGAACTTGAGGATGAATCAATAAGTCCATGACTATTTAAATGCAACACAGGTAAAAATTAACTTGGTTTTCAACATAGTCTCCTTTCATTTCAATACACTTAATCCAACGATTCTATACACTTAATCAATGAGGGAGTAATTCGTAGCCCAATTCATGGAATTTTGCCATGGAAACTACAAATGTGTCCACCCTTGATTACGAGCAAACGCGGCACCCATCTTGCAGAAAGCTTTTTCATACACAAGTAAAAATTAAAAATTGAAACCACAGACCCATGTGAGATGCCTATCGCCTTTACAATCTCTCTCACTTTAAATATCTAAAACCATAGCACATGAAATTCACTTTTTTCTATTTCCTTCTTAAAAAGGCGCGGTAGTCTGCTATAAATAGCTGCCAAACACAAACTAAATGACGCAGCTTATTCAAACTTTGACATGAGTCAAATGAAGTTTTCTTGTTAAAAGGAGCATTGTTGTAATTTCAATTAAGAGGCGGGAAATTCAAAAGGTCACGAAATTATTGACCATTTGCATATATAAAAAAAAGTCAGCTTTATATCTCAACTCCTATCGAACACAGGAACAATTTTTATATAAAGATGTCACGATGAAACATGTTTAGTTTGGTTTACAATTTCACCATGAATCGAATTACAAACGAACAGCTTGCAGATTATGAAAATTTATTACCAAAATTCATGCTCGGGCAAGAAAGTGAGTTGTGCACTTCTGCCATTTTATGGTCAGTTTGGACGACCTTGTAACTAAATTTCGCACAACAATTTTCAGTATTGGACTTTAAACCACCAATACGCATACGTTGAGTGCGGGCATAGGAAAATATCGCAGCTGTATCCGCCAGTGTTTTGGCAGCAATTGGGCCTCTGCTAATTCACTGTTACATGGAATATCTTGAGGAAGAAATTGTGTAAAACCTTTTAAAATACGACTATTTCAAGCATACGACTGTCCAACCAAGTTTAATATTTTAAATATACTTATTAAATATTTTGAGGGTATTTAAGATTCGACCCGGTCGAATATAACGTTTTTACTAGTTTTTTTTTACCAATGCAACTCTTAATGAGGCATGAAATAGTTTTAATTAAGAAAAACTTAATATTTGTAACCATTTTGGTCACTTTCATGTACTACAAAATATTGCACATATCGAACCCTGCATTGGAAATTTTGATTATTTTTTTAATTTTGTATTCCAATTTTTTTCTTCCTAAATTATAAAATAGTTTTAGTTAGCAAAAAAAACATGAGTTGCCTCTTTGGTTACTTTTATGTATAAAAAATATATCAATTGCGCAACCCTGGAAGCGAAATTAAATTTATTTAAATATTTTTTTTTGACCAATGCAATTCTTCATGAGGTATAAAGTGGTTTCATTTAAGAAAAACTTAAAATTTGTAAACATTTTGGTCACTTTCATTGACTAATGGTCACTTTCTTTACTTTTCAATAAGAACTGTTATCACATTCAACTAAGCCACCTAATAAGTGGTGACAAACAGCTGTTCTGCTATGCTGTGTAAGTTGAATATTTATCATGTCTCTCTGTGATTAAAAAAAACATATTTCAAACAATTAGCCTATAAATCTTAATTCAATTTAAATGTTCGTTTAAATTGTAGTGCCATCCCTCCACTTAGGTTACATCTTCTCATTACAACCATGTACATATGTATAATAACATAGAATAGTGTAAGCACAGAGAATTAATGAGTAGAATATGAATTGACTATAGCAAGATTATTAATAAAGGGCAGTCTTAACTTAACTACAAGAATGATCGGTTGTTTCATTTTAAAAACTCACCATAGATATATAACATGGCAACCGTGACATCGGAATTCAATATATGTACATACAAGGTTAAAATTTTGTATATTTATGGTTGTGCGAATTGAATTCCATTTAAAGGCAAACAATTTTAATTTTTGATATAATACATCTAGTGACAGTGAAAAAGAAAACAAAAATAAAATCTTAACTTGTACAAATGTGTATAACTAAAATTCAACTATATATATATATTCAAGCAATTAAAAATATTAAATTGCAACAAAAAAAAAAACAGCACAAGTAAAACTAGTTAACATACAAAAAAAGTGAAGACCGAAAACACATTAAAATTAAACTTATTTAAACCAATCTGCTTAAAAATATACAAAATTAAAATATAGAAAAATATTGATTTGTTATAGCCACTTCAAAATTTAATTTAATATAAAAAAATATATTTTTGGAGGTGCTCTACATAAAGTGGTTAGCGGGTTTTCTTTAGCAGTAGCGTGGTCGTAACGGAATTAAGAACTGTTTTTACAAATCGTACAAAAGTGGCACCTAAATTAAAAAAAAAGTAAAAGTGCTATATCGGCTGTGCCGAATCTTAAATACCCTTCACAGATGTAATTCTTCTTTCTTTCTTTCTATCCAAAACAGAAAGTAGGTTTAATTAAAAAGTCAAATTGATGTTATCGGTTACTTTTATATGTACTTTTATGTACCAAAAATATTTCGATTTACCAACCCTGGAACCGAATTTTTAGTTTTCTTAAATTTTTTTATACCAATTTAATTCTTAGCGAAGTATAAAATAGGTTTAAGACACTGAAAAAAACCAAAATTGGGAACTTATATGGTTAATTTTATGTACCAAAAAAATTTTGATTTTCCAACCCTGGAACCGAATTTATAGTTTTTTGATACTAGTTTAATTTTTTCTGAAATATCTAATAGGTTTAATTCACTAAAAGCACAAAATTTGGAATTTATGTATCTACGAATTTTTATTTTTTACCAATGCAATTCTTAGTGAGGTGTAACATAGTTTTACTGGACAAAAAAATTAAACTTTTTGGTCACTTTCATGTACCATAAAATATTTCATTTGTCCAACCGTGGAGTCGAAATTTTGATTTTTTAAGATTTTAATACCAATTTTGAATTATAAAACAGCTTTAATTAGCAAAAAGAAACAATGCCAATTGCCTTTTTGGTCACTTTTATGCAGAATAAATATTTCAATTTCCCAACCCTGGAAACGAAATTTAAATTTTTTTTTACCAATGCAACTCTTAATGGGGTATGAAATAGTTTTATTTAAATAAAACTTAATATATGTAACCATAAACGTAGTTTTTATGTACCACAAAATATTGCAGTTATCTGGAATCTAAATTTTGATTTTTTTTTAATTTTTGATACCAATTTTGTTTTTCCTGAACTAAAAAATAGTTTTAATTAGTAAAAAAACAACGTCAATTGCCTTTTTGGTTACTTTTATGTATAAAAATTATTTAAATTTCCCAACCCTGGAAGCGAAATTTAAATTTTTTAAAATTTTCGTTATCATTGCAAATTTTCTTGAGGTATAAAGTAGTTTTGTTTAAGAAAAACTCGAATTTTGCAACCAATTTGGTTATTACATGTACTATAAAATATTGCATGTACCAAAAAAAAATTTTATTTATCCAACCCTGAAAACGAAATTTTAATTTTTCTGTTTGTTTATTTTTATCAGTGCAACGCTTCTTGAGGTATAAAGAAGTTTTATTTAAGAAAAATTGCAAATTTTTTACCATTTTGGTAACTTTCATGTACCATAAAATATTGCACTTGTCCATCCCTGGATTCGAAATATTATTTTTTATTTTTGATACCAATTTTGTTAATACTAAATTATAAGACAGTTTTAGTTAGCAAAAAACAAAAAAAACAACATCATTGTTTTAATCGGAAAACCGATTTCACGTACAGACGGACGGACATCACTCAATCGTCATCGCTATTCATAAGGATCCAGAATATATATACTTTATGGGGTCCCATTTGCATATCGAAGAAATTACACACGGTATGACAAACCTATATATACCCTTTCACTTTTTTGTGAAGGGTATAAAAAGAGCGAACACACTAGCGCAACAGTTGTATTTGCAAGTACATTTTCGTACGTATACATAAGAAAAAAAAGACTAGCCTTTACCGAAGAAACCTACTTATGTATGTACAGTGGCGGAAGGAACAAGTGAAAATTTAATAAAATTGCTTAATAAAAAAACTCATATACATAGTACATATGTCCGTAAATTAAAACAAACAAGCATTAGCAACATAACATAAAAAAAGAAATAAAAAAAACTACAAAAGTATGATATAAAACGGTTTATTTTACAGTATATACACCAAAAATATGTCTAAACTAAATACGACAAGTTTTAAATGCGAGTAAATCGTGTACGTAATTAACAAAAATTTTCAAGAAATACATATAAAAGTTAAAAAAATGCTACTAAGAATAAATATAAAAAAAGCGAGAAAATAACGGAAGAAAACAAAAAAAAGGAAACTGAAAATTATAACACATCAACAAATAGGTATGTACATTAGAGCGTCTCGCCATATAGGCAAGAAAAAAAAAGTTCGCCGTACACCACCGAATACGAAGTAATGTTGTAAGACATTTTAAAAAAAAAAATTTTTAATTTTTTTTGCCGAAAGTAGGGGTCGCCAAAATACATTTTTCGTTATATCTTCGGCATTTACAGTCGGATCTCAAAGTGTGATATATCGATGTTTTTGTCTCAAAGAGACCAATGTTTTGCTTTAATAGTCAATGGTATTTTGTATCCCGTTCTAGTATTTACCCACCAGATCTCATTTTCTACCACCCTAATGTACCACCCTAATAGCAGAAAATTAAAGCCCGCAAAAAATCATTAAACTTTTGTTAAAGGAGTTTTTCGATAGTTCCAACAGAAGTGTTAAAAAAATATAATTTATGTTTTTTGCCGAATGTAGGGGTTGACTTTTTAAACAGTTATCATATATTCGGTATTCACAGTCGGATTTTATAGTATTATATATCGATGTTTTTGCCTAGTATCTTCTTTTTTAAATAGTGATACACTCTTTTCGAACTTACCATAATATCTGTACCAATACAATAAAAATTCAAAGATCTGTGTATATTAAAACAATTTTATTTAATCATATTTTGAAATGACCCAAGTTGGCTATATTTTTCACGGCTTTCGAGCTTGGAAAAAATGTGGCCTAGGCGTTGCTCATCGGTAACAGCCATGGCAGACTCATGTACTACATGAACAAAACGCTCGGTGTTTTGAGAATGGCACGGATATTCTGTGAAATTAATTAAGGTTAGTCAACAAAACTATCAAACAAAGTTGTTTTTCTTGTGCTACCTGGTATCTCGATTATTTCTTTTGAAAACTGTAATGCTTCCAGCTGGTCTTGCATATAGAACTGCAAGCACGGCGGCTCAGTCAATTCAAATTTGGTCCAATTGATCATATGGTAATATGAGTCACTTTCGAAGTCTATGAAATTTTTAGCTTGTGCACCGTACATTTGACGAATGCCTACTGCTGCTTCATTTCGCGCAGACAAAATCTTGTTATAGCCGTCTGAACGTACTAGCGGATCTTGGTCCGTTATCATCGATAACAATACATTCTCGGGGTGGAAAAAGTACGCGTTATTTTCTATCGACGGACGAAGTATCTGTTGAACATCTTCTGGCAATTGACGAATCCAAGATATATATTTAAAAACGTGGCGACTTCCGTGAATTGCAAGTGGTTGGCTTTTCACAAGAAACCAAAATGGCGCGTAAACTTTCATAACAAACTCAGCCAGTTTTTTCAATATAACTGGGGGTTTAGCGCACGTTACATAAAACCGGAGAATTCTAGAGGCAGTTGTCAACCAGCGCGCTGTGCTAATAGCTCCGGGCTTCTCGCTGGCTAATCTGTCATCGCATTCTCCGGTATGGACAGTTCGAACCATACGATACAAGTACGACTGATCGCCTCGAATACTCCATCCTTCTATGTTTGCTGGCATTTCTCCCATTTCAATTCGCTCGAAATTTTTATTGACCTAACAGAATGGAGTAAACAATAGAGATCCGAATTGTTAATGGCATGATTAAAATTTCATTGAAGAAAAGTATGCGAAACTTACAGAATACTGCGTACAATTCTGAATTCCTTCTCCAATACTTCCTGGCCAGAGTCCAGGTCCTTTCTGTTTGCCAAGCAATGATCTCAATAAAGCACTGAATGGTAATTCATTGAAGTGGAATAGGCACACGAACCATTGCAACGGCCTCTGTAACTGGCGTTCCATTCTTGGAATGATTCCATTTTTGTAACCAGTGTTGGTAGGAGTTCCATCGCAGCTAATAGCTACTAAGTTATCCGTACTGAAGTTTCCATTCCTTAAGAAATCTACTATACTTTTTTGGATTTCCATAGCGGTGCTGTCAGTGGGCGTAGCATAGCCAATGAATTTGGAGTGTGGCTCTTTCAATATGGTGATATGCTCTTCATTGACAACAACATTCCGAGTCACATTTGCCTCCGTTATTCTTTTCAAAGTAGGCTCTTTTTTACCATCGAAAGAAATGCACGTTATTAAATCGTTACATTTTGCTGCGACTGTTGCTTGCTTACGGAATTTTACACGTTCCCTAAATATTTTGTTTTTGTCGATGACAAGTCCATCAAAAAACTGGCATATGCTTTCGACAGTTTCTTGTGATAACTCTTCATTTGCTTTTGCGGTAATCGACAACTTTAAATCTTTAATTAACATGGTCGCAAGTAAGGCACCGTATCGAACTGATGTGTCGCTGCGATCCAAAGCTGAACTAAAATTATGCAATGAAATGTCAGCCACTACAAATTTTTTTAAAGTCTGTGATACATCGTTAACATTTTCCTCAAACTCCTGCTCTTCTTCACTGTCTACATTATACCCAACGCTGACAAATTCGTCACGCAACCCATAAGATGATTCAACAGTCTTCGACATTTCTTCACCGTTGCTACTCGTCGACATCATATCAGCAACATAATCTATAGTCAACAATCGTGGACCGCACTGATCGATGAAAAACTCTTTTGCGTGGTCTGGAATTTTATCAGAGGCTGTGCAATTGCATGCAATATTTCTTTCAATACCGCACTTACAACGCGAAATTAAGAACAATCTATTCCACTCATTTACATTGTATTCGAATTTATATTTTACCATTTTGTAGTAATCATTCAGAAGCTTATCCAAACTTTTACGAACACCACTTACCGACATTACTGGAATGCCTGCGCGCTGCCACAAAATGATGATACCTCTCAAAACTTCTTGTTTAAAAGCACCCAGCTTTCGAATTCTACCACCGTTATGCCGAAGATGTAAAAAGAAATTAATAACATCACCCTTAGTTGGTAATTTAGTGTTGTTTAATTCACTGATAGTAAAAGACATTTTTTAGTTTATTTAAATTAATTCTTGACACGACACGATTAAATATTGATAATTCCAACAGATATTTCATGGATAATACAAAAATAAATAAACTATGAGAGTAATAACGGTACTACTTCCATTATTAGAGGATTTAAACTAACTCGAATTTACTTAATCTCCCGTTAACGTCTAACCGAAAGATGGATTTCCGGGTATAAAATTTTGTACGAAAAATTTCAAATCAATTTCAAATCAATTTAAAATCACATTTCCTAGGCTCGACAAAAAACATGAATTTTTTTCTTATAGATCTACCGGAATTATGGAAATATTTCATAAGAACAGCCTTAACTATTAGAACGGTTATATTGAGGTCAATGAATATTAAAGATGACCATTGGCCTCCTCGAGACAAAAACATCGATATATCGCACTGTGAGATCCGACAGTAAATACAGAAAATCTGACAAAAATACTCAAAAAGGTAACCCCTACATTCGGCAAAAAACATAAATTGTATTTTTTAACAGTTCTGTTGGAAATATCGAAAAACTTCTTTAACAAAAGTTTAATGATTTTTGCGGGCTTTAATTTTCTGACAATAGGGTGGTACATTAGGGTGGTAGAAACTGAGATCTGGTAGGTAAATACTAGAATGAGATATTTGAGGTTAATGACTATTAAATCAAAATATTGGCCTCCTCAAGACGAAAACATCGATATATCACACTTTGAGATAGGACTATAAATGTCGAAGATATAACGAAAAATGTGGTTTGGCGACCCCTACTTTTGGCAAAAAAAATTAAAATTTTTTTTTTCAAAACTGCCTTGCAACAATTCTTTATATTCTGTGGTGTACGGCGAACTTTTTTTTTCGAGACGCCCTAATGTAAATATATGATTTAATACAAAGTACAAAAGTATAAAACAAAATTTATAAAAAGTTGAAATAAAACACTAACATTTAAGGAAACAAAATCCGAATAATTTATTTAAAATGAATAATAAAAAAAGTTAAGAAAGAAGCTGTAAAAAGACAAAAATATAAGAAAATGCCTACATAAAGCAAATAAAAATCATGCAAGCTACAGGGGATGCAATGAAGGAGCAATGAAACAAATGCAACGAAAACATTACAAAAGAGAAAAAAACTTGGTAAAGAAACAAATGGAAAATCGAAGAATTTGAGAAAACCAAAACTGGAAAAATACACAATAACAACATAAAAAGCACAAAGAGAAAATAAATTTAAAACACTTATGGAAAAACAAGAAACAAATGACAACTGAGAGAACATACCATAAACATAAAAGAAATTTGAAAATTAATGTACAAATTATTCAACAATAAAAATATTAAGTGTATTCGCGTCATACATATGTACATGCCCACAAAAAAACATTAATAATAAATCAAAACCGAAAAGAAACATCTGCAAGAAAAACATAGAAAACAAGAACAGTAATATAAAAGAAAAATTTGAAAAAAAAACAGGCTAAAAATTCAAAATAATGATGATGGTGAAAGAAAAACTAAAATAACAGCGTAGATGATGACAACTTTAATAGTTTATTTCAACAAACGATGCAACAAGGCGAAGAGAAGGCAATATTAGATTTAGCTTTCGTCACCTGCTTGCAGCGAAAAACAAACATTTTTTAAAGTAAATATAGGCGTGTGTATAGAGTTATAAATAAATGTAGTATGGATTATTCCTTAAAAATGATAAATACAAAAAATAATATATATATATATATATATATATATATATATATATATATACTTATATACCTATTGTCATATATACTTACATATCTAACGTATTTACCTTATATACCTAACATATATTATCTTATACACATGCATATGTATATTTATATACATACCTACCTTATGGATACACAACGACAGTTACATTTGGCGAACAGGTCAAAGATGAGAAAAAGTAATAAATATAAATTTGTTTTAATAGCAAACGAATATTTTTACGAACTCTTAAGAGAAAAGCACGAACTAAAGAGTTCAAACCATAAGTAAAAAATAACCCTTACATAATAAATATAAATTTGTTTTAATAGCAAACGAATATTTTTACGAACTCTTAAGAGAAAAGCACGAACTAAAGAGTTCAAACCATAAGTAAAAAATAACCCTTACATACCAACCTAAATTACGACCCAAAGCGTTGTATGGCTGTCAAAATTTCTAATGCCCATACAAAATGTATGAGAACAACCGAAATAACGCGGCGCCAACGCTTTGCAATTGGAAAATCCAATTTTGACAGCGCGTAAAGAAGTGAAGTTTGTTGCAGAAGCACTCTTGTTTACTTTGTTGAAGTGTTAAGTGATGTAACTTTAGCTACTTTTAGGTCAATTTAGCGTGTTCATCTCTATTTCTTATTTCTAATTAGAGTTTTTATCAATCAAAGTGAGTAAACATTACTGATTATGGGGCAACGTTAACGCTCTAATTTAGGTTACTCATTTCAGCGTAAAAGCTAAGCGCTAAATTACGTTGCGCTTTGCGTCGTAATTTAGGTTGGACTGTTATATTTTTTGGAATTAGCTCAAGGCAATTAAACATTTTCTAAGAGAATCATAAAACATCAAAACATATTTACTTTTATAAAAAAAAAATAAACTGAATTTAAACCGTTTGCTTTACTCAGATTTAACGCGAAATTTTAATTATGTTCTCTTACAAATATTTAAATGTCAGAATTTAACGAAGACAAATTTAAGGAATTATTACAAGAATTTTATAAAATTGTAAAAAGAATTTTACAAAGTAGACCTTTATCAACGAATTCAGCAAAATTATAAGAATACAAAAAACTATTAATAGAACATTATAATATAATTATATGCTACACAAAATCTAACTAACAAAATCAGTTGCAATCTGATAAAGAACGAATTTCTTCAAGAATTAATATGTGTAAAAGCAAGCTAATAGAGTGCTTTTCAAAACTCGGTTGTCAGATAGACATTCCAGGGAACATAGATTCATTGTTACAAGCTGATAAAACTGTTATGTTAGAAATCGTAAAAGATACCAAACTCGGTGGAATAGACAGAAAAGAAAAGAACCCGATCTCGAAATGGCATCTACAGAACAGAAGAGATCGTTCATTACTATGTGTGCTTCTATACTCAGAGAAAACTATGACGGAAATCCATTACAACTACAATCATTTGTGGATGAAATCGATCTCATTGAAGATCTCACTGACCCAAACCTACAAAACACATTTTTGAACTTGAACTTGAAGCATAGGTACAATAAATAACATCACAGTTGCATTAAAGAATGGCATAAAACCTGATTATTCCAAGGTTATAACCGGTAGATTAGCAGCACTTTGTGTTAGAAAAGATGACTACGTAGGATTTAGCAAACAAGCAGAAGATCTCGCTTATGCATTAAAGTGTTCTCCTGTCATTGAGGGCATAACAAAAAAAAAGCCCAAGAAATGGCCATAGAACAAACAGTAACAGTCTGTCGGTTAAACGCTAAGTCAGATTTGGTTATATCGATTCTAGCTTCATCGGTTTTTTCCGATCCGAAAGATGTGGTAGCTAAACTAGTAGTCGAACAAACAAACGAAACAAAAGAAAGACAGGTTTTCGTCATTCAGAATCATAACAAGAATAGAAACAATAGCTTCCAACAGAGTAATAATTTTAATCGTTTTCATACTAATAATTCCTATCGCGGCAATAGTAATGATAACTCTTATCGAGCAAACAATCGTACCAATTTTCGGAGTAGGAATTATCAAAGGCGTAGCAATTACAACCCCAATAGTAATCAATATCAAAACAGTTATCGCGGTAATAACAGAAAAAAGGGCTTCAGTACGGACTTTAAACGAGGTAGTCCCTCAACAAGTAACGTTGAGGGAAGAAGGCAATTAATATCACACAAACAAACCTTGCAAAGAGCAGTTTATAGTTTCAACCTTAATTACGCTGATTTTATTAAAATAGGTTGTACTGATACTTCCAAATCATGCTCTTTCTTAGTCGACACACAAGCAGATATATCGCTCATAAAAATTTCTTGTGTAAACCCTGACACTATCTGGAATAAAAACGATATTATCTGTATTACCGGCATAACGTCAAACGCGATATTAACATTAGGACCAATTTGTACAAGTTTAATAATTGCAAACCATTTAATCGAGCAAGTTTTTCACATCGTTAATGATGATTTCAATATCCCTGCAAACGGAATTTTAGGTAAAGATTTTTTTAAAAATAATAAATGTAAAATCAATTATGAACATATGACTATTTCGGTATCTATTAGAAGTTCAAAAATAACAATACCAATACAACATGGAACACGTAACTTTACATGTATTATCCCACCGAGATGCGAGGTGTTCAGAATTTTTCATCTGTATAACATTACAGAACCCACGTTTGTTGATTCGCAGGAAATCTGCAACGGTGTTTTCGTAGGAAAAGGTATAATCAACTCAAATAATCCACTTGTGAGAATAATGAACACAACGGACGAGTTTAAATGCATTCAGAATGATAGACTTAAAACAGAAAAGCTGGAAAATTTTTACATACATATACTCAATCGATGAAAATAATATAAGCAAAAAAAATATACTTCAAGAACAAATGCCAAACGATATACAAAATAACTTAATGCCTCCATGTGAAGAATACGCGGATATTTTTGCTCTGGAAGATGACAAAATGACAGTCAACAACTTTTACGAACAAAAATTGGGATTAATTGATGCGTCACCCGTTTATGTAAAAAATTACAGATTACCACATACGCAAAGAGAAGAAATCAATAGTGGAAAACAAGTTGATAGAACCTAGTAACTCCAACTTTAACAGCTCATTGATTCTTGTACCAAAAAAAAGCTCGAACATCCAGAAAGCGAATGTGCGTCGACTACCGCACCGTAAATAAAAAACTCATTGCAGATAAATTCCCCTTACCGCGATATTACCGCATTTAGTACGGACAAAGGTTCTTTCCGTTGGAGAGTTTTACCATTTGGATGGAATGTGGCACCAAACTCATTTTCCAGAATGATATCAATCGCATTCTCAGGGCTTGAGCCAAACAAAGCTTTTTTATATGTCGATGACATAATTATTGTCGGTTGTAGTAAACAACACCACTTAAACAATTTAAAAGACGTTTTCGAAGTCCTAAGAAAACACAGCCTGAAAATATACCCTCATAAATGCAATTTTTTCCGTCCCGAAGTTACCTTTCTCTGACATACTCGTGAATGTACAGCTATGGGCCTCTTACCAGATGATTCCAAGATTACTGCAATTAAAAATTATACCATACCTAATGATAAAGATTCAGTTAGGCGTTTTGTGGCATTCGCCAACTACTACAGGCGATTTATTCCAAACTTTGCTTCAATTGCAGCTCCTTTAAATAGCATGACGAACAAAATATAAATTTTAGTTGGAATGAGCGATGTTAGAACGCATTCGATAAATTAAAATCTGCATTGCTATCACCGAAAATTTTGCAATACCCTGATTTTAGTAAAAAATTTCTCACAACAGTCGATGCATCAAGAATTGGCTGTGGAGTAATATTGAGCTTTGACGGCAACGACTTACCTATATATGTATTACGCCTCAAAATCATTTATCAAATCTGATCAGAAACAACCAATTATAGAGTTAGAACTTTTAGCGATTCACTTTGCTATATCCCAATTTCGTCCTTACGTATATGGCACTACCTTTACGGTACGATCGGATCTTTTTAACATCAAGGATCCTTCATCAAAGTTAACGCGAATACGCCTAGAGCTTCACGGTAGAATTTATAAAAGGTAAAGACAATGTAGGAGCAGATGCTCTGTCAAGAATCTCAATTGACGACCTGAAGAGCACAAAAAATCAAATACTTGCCATGACAACACGCTCAATGTCAAAGAACATGAAAAATTACAAAATTGCTGTTAAACAATTTGTTCATATTCCCAAGCTTAAAATTTACGACAAATTCTCTAACGATTTTAACAAGAACATCCCCAAAAATTAGAACGGAAATAATAAATGTTGAACCAAAAACTAAGACACTGCGCATAAACTTATATAGGAAATTCAAGAAACTGCTATCTGTTGATTTTGAACTTGTTAACGAAACGTATAGACTAGACTATTTGCTTTCGAGGCTACAAATTACAGCCAAAAAACACAAAAGCAGAATGGCCAAAGGATGATATATTTTTTACAATACAGAATTAGAAAGATTACGGGAACCAGATATTAACAACGTTGGAGATTACTTTAACCGAACCAATTGAATCAATAAAGGAAACATGACAAAAAACAAAAACTTATTAAAGGATCATTATATACCATAATGATCCTTTACTAGGCGGGCGGGCAAAAGAAACTTTACGCGAAAATACGTACCAAATTATACTGGAAGGGAATGACAAAGGACATAGCCAAATTCGTTCGCAATTGCCCAAAATGTACTTTAAATAAAGTTAAGCCAAGAAACGTTGAGAAACTTGTCCTTAGAACAACTCCGGCAAAAGCCTTCGACATTGTAGTCTTAGACACAATAGGTCCATTAACTCAATCCGCATTCGGAAATAAATACGCATTAACGCTGACGTGCGACTTATCAAACTACTTGGTTACGATGTCTATACCGGACAAGTCAGCGCAAACAGTGGCGCGTGCCATCTTTGAGAGTTTTATTAGTCTACGGGAAAATGAATATTATAAACACCAATTTAGGAACAGAATTTAAAAACGAACTTCTTACTGAACTCTGCAAATTTCTAGAAATTAAAAGAAAAATTTTCTACTGGATATCACCATCAGACCGTAGGCACAGTGGAACGCAACCACAGAGTGTTCAATGAGTATCTTCGCGCATATATAAATGAAAACAGGTCTGACTGGGACACATATCTCAAATATTTTACATTTTACCATAATACTACAACAAACACAGCTTTCGACAACAAATTGTCTCCCTTTGAACTTGTCTTTGGTAAACCTGCAGTCATGCCAGATGAAGTAAATACTAACCTAGATCCAGTTTATAATTTAGACAACTACAGCAAGGAAGTTAAATATAGATTGCAAAAGACTAATATACTTGCAAGGCAATTGATTGATAAGAATAAAGATAGAGCTAAGAAATATTATGACAAATTTTCAAAGCTAATAAGTTTAAAAATTAACGATACTGTTTTACTACAAAAAGAGCCATACGAAAAACACAAAAACATATATGAGCGCCCATACACTGTAAAAAATATAGATACTGCCCATAAAAACCGATTAAGAAAACATTAAAAACGTGTATGTATGTATATAAATATATAAATATGTATATATATATATATATATATATATATATATATATATATATATATATATATATATATATAAAGTAATAATAAAACAAAAACGATAAATTTATAGCGTCAACAATTTTCTCTCAAATCAAAAAAATAAATAAATAAATAAATAAATATATATATATATATATATATATATATATATATATATATATATATATATTGTTTTAATAATAAATATCCACTGCCAGTAAAACAGTGTGCTGAAATTTCAAAATTATACACTTTGCGTTAACAGATTTTATTTTTATTAATTTTAAGTCAATAGAATAGATATATACTATGTACATATTGCCGTGCGGGAGTTTATGTGCTCTATATTTAAAAATTTTTTTAAAAAACTATAGGATAGAATTTTGAAATTTTTACACCATATATTTGTTTTGAAAAGATGATTCTGACGAAATGTTTTTATTTCTCGACGGCATTTATAACGTGATATTTTCTAAAGTTAATCCTCTTTGCTCCATACGTCATCTTAAACAAATTTCGTTGCAAATACATACACGTAGAGAAAAACGACATTAACAAAGAAATAAAACACAATTAAAATTTTTATAAAAAAAACGATATATTCATTTGATAAAACCAAAAATGAAAACTATTCACAAAGTAAATACTAAATATATTCAAATTATTATAACAAAGTTAAAAAAGCACTAAATTAAGATTAATTTATCTGGCTCAGATAATAATTTTTCTCTTTTTCAGATATAAAATTGAATAACATCTTTAGATCGGAAATTTTTTCATTTTTAACTCTTTCTTTTTTTTTAATAATATCTAACTCTATTTTGAAAATATTTAACGTTGCTAATAATTGGTTTCGACAACCTTTTTTTAATATTTTTGGTAATTGGAAATAGGGCTGCAAGATTGTGTTTGATATTTGAAAAAAGTTATTTTGGATATATTGCATAAGTTTTATTTTAGTAAATAGAACAATAGAAAAATTTAATTGGTTGGATATCCTGGAAAAATTCTTAAAACCTGAGAATTGCATTTCAATAATTTTAACTTTTATTTTATTTGTTTCAAAATTTTTCAAATAATTAACGAGGGACAAAATAGGTTTCAGATATTTATCTAAGGCACTGTGAACGCAATCGACCTCTTGGATTTGTGAATGTCCAGGCTCAGAAAATGTTTGAACAATACTTTTGATCTGTAAGTGTTCCGACATAAATTTTAAAATTGCCGTGGATATCATTTGATTTTTATTCTGGGCAACGCACGAATCACACCACATAACTATATTTTCAATAGTTGGGTATTCTGTCACCAGATTATTTAGTACTTTATATATACAACTACTTATTTCGTTACCTCAACGACCGTTATTAAATTCATCCCAAACGCAACAATAATTAAATTTTTCCTTATTGGAGAAAATAACTGTAGCGGTCATATTATAAACATTAATTTAACGCCTATAATAAAATGAAGATGCAAAACCTTTAGGAAGGTTAAAAGTGCTTTGTAAATCAAAACATACAACAACCGTAAAAGGGTCTTGATTCTGGCGATCTACATCACGTTCCCTTTTAAGACCGTTCGTCTCATTTCTACGAGTATTGAATTCTTCAATTTCATTCTCCATTGGGTCATTTTTTGCCAAAAATTGTACGCAGCGGTCGCATTGGTCTTTTCTGGGTGTTGAAAAGGACGAATTGAAATTGTGGTTGAACTGATCTCTATAAAATCTTTCTAAAACGGGTTGGAAAGGCTGTTGCTCCAAATAATGTGCATACATTTTTCTGATTGATAGATCTGCACCCAAATATTGTCTGCTGGTTGATGCGCGACAATAATGGTAGTCAATTGTTGGAAAACTTCTAATATGTTGTCTCACTTCCTTCACTCTTCCATCTTCGATAAAATTCGATCTGCCTTTGCCCTTTTGCAAAGGCATTGGAATTTCAGAAGATTTGTCAGCCAAGTTTTGAAAACAATAGTAGATCCTTTTTGCTGATATGCTAAGAGTATTAAGAAAAAATAGTTTGCAAACTTTATGAATTTCTTCGTTGCAAGCCAAATGAAAAGGTATTTTTCTTTTCATATGACTTTACGCGCCGCCTTTTTGGAGCTTCCTTTTTGACAAACTTGCAATAAAATGTTTGCTTTTCCTTATCGGTCAGTGCCCAAAATATTTTGCAAATTTCCGTTCTGTCGGTTTCAGAGAATTTTTGTGATGTTCTTTTCGCAAGTTTCCGGCTGACGTCTTTTTTTCTTGATGGCTCCAAATTTACATTCGCTTCTGAAAAATAACAAATTATAATGAGTATTTCTAAATGCATACTTATATACATATTTCTGTTATTATTTACCTAATGCCTCCGTATCGCTTGTAAATAATTCAAAGTTGGTGGTTGATGTACTCTATTCCAGGGCAACTCAATCCTTACACTCAGGAAACGGGTACCAATCGGATTTTTTACACATATTCATATACGCAACCCGAACAGTAACGAAATTCACATCAATGAGAGAAGAGAAAATAAAAATTTTATTCATAGACAACAACAAATGCATGACTAAATTTTCAACCCGCGTTGCAATCGTTCGATTTTTTGTATTCCTGGATGAATGAATTTATATATATTATGCTTCCTAGAAATTTTGTATGATATAAAAATGGTTTTATAATATTTTATATCTTCATTGGAAGATAGTATTGTCTATAATAGAATTTTTTAATATAAGCCTTATGAAAATTTTCTACAGAGGAACATTTTTTTTAAATCGAAAGAAATGTTATTATTTGCTCAGCTGTACGAGTATGTTAAAATTTTTGGTTCATTATTTTTACACCATTTACAGTTTTATTTCCGAATTTTCTTATCATATTTTAGAAATTCTATTTGTTTATTTTTCATTAGCTCATAGCTTATTTTATGCAGCAAAATTAATAATATTAAAATATTTCCCAATTTTAACATAAAATTCTATGTGTATAAAATGGAGGAAAGTACTTAATATTGCAGTAATTTTGTTTTATTTATAAAACAACATGCGACTTGCCTTGTCGAACATTAACAGTCAATTAAATTAAATTTTTGTGTGCGCTTAGGAGGCCAAAAAATTACACTACATACAAGGGCTCACAGCGATAAGGCCGGTACTCTGTTTGAATTTTCGAAAAATGTTTAGCAAAATTGTTTTCATAGTAAAAACAGAGTAGATACTAGTTTACCAAATTTTTCCAAGCATATTCCGACTAAATATTTTTTATATGGGCTTTGAAAGCACTTCGGTCGAAACTTTGAATAGAATATAGGCTATAGAAACAAAAATCAATTTCACACATTGTATAAAAGTGAAAACTAAGTTTGCCTTCTTATGTTATTATCAATTTGATTTTGTGATCAACGGCAACACCTTTAAATGTTCTTTCTTGTTCACATAGTTGCCAGACAAAATAGATGCAAAATCGTCAAATTTTGGAGAAAAAACATCAATATCTTCATATTACTTTTTCAAATCGTTAATGTGAAATTATTACGGTAGTTTTATGAAAAATACCACAAAATTTCTACAGTTCAATTTGAAGTATACGTAAAATAAGAAATATTTTTATTGCTATAAATATTTTTATTTTATTATTTTTATTTTCTTTTTTCCGAGGCTCTATGTCTCAGAAGTTACTTTCCCGATTATTATTATTTAGATTTTTTAATTAGCTTCTTTAATGTAGCTATCACCTATTACTAATATATTACGAATTATAGAAGTACGAGTTTCAACGTATAGTAGAGTCCTTGTATAGAATTTTTTCAAAATTAGAAACATTTTAATAGGTGAATTCACTTGAAAGCAAATTTTTTGATTTGTAAGTCTTTTTTATAAAACATGTCTTTTCTCTTAATTAAAAGTAAAAACCAAAATGTTTTGATTCCACTTACATATTTAGATTTCTTTACTCCTCTGTTATAATATCCTGGACTTGGTCTTTTAAAGATTTCGTTCAAATTTAATATTTAAATCACGTTATTTTTAAACAGAAATAACGGAACACAATATTTTTATGTCAGATAAAATGTCAATATATAAGTCAAAATATTCCAACATTATGTACATTAATAAATTCGGAAAAAAATGAAACATATGTTGGGCCTTATAAATATTGCGTGGAGTGTATAATTTATTCACTATAAGGAATTTCGTCTGTATTAATTAAATGTAAGAAATACATATTAGTGAAAACTTTATTTAAATATTTCATGTCATTTTATTTTTGGCATAAAAAGTCGTCAAAATTACGTCATGCCTGGCAACATTCTTTGTACGCAGTTGTTTAAAAAACAGTCACTAACACATGAAAAATGCACAAATACATTATATTTAAATATTTTCTCCCATTGAGGACCCCTGCTCTATTCTATTATGTCGAAATCTTGATCATGAAGCAAGTCATCTACAGAGTAACAAAAATTATAATTTTAATTTAATTATGTGTGCAATGTATACATAATATGTATATATTACCACTAGAAAAATCCAATTCGGTGTCAGAATTTTCTGTCAAAGCTTTAGAAGCTATTTCAGCAGTTGGGTTTTTTCTTGGCCGTTTTGGTCTGATTTCAACAAAAAAATTATGTCAATAACCTCATCTAAAAAATTGGTTTATTATGGGACATATTTATAGATAAGTATGTTGTGAAGAATTCAAAAATTATTATTTTAATTTACCATTTTTAATATCTCCAATAGTTTCTTTAAAACATATCCTCTTTTTTGATAATATTTTTTTGCACAGACAGCATTATAAATTAAATGTTTTGTTACTGGATTAATTAGAACTTTTAATTTAATATGTAAATTCACATCAAAAATTCATCAGTCAATTTAAAATTATTGGATTATTTTTTAACTGTAAAACAAAGTACATAGGTTAGGTTAGGTTAGGTTGAAAAAGAGGGACGTAGGATTCCCAATCCGTCATGGATTACACTTAGGCCTCATAGGCCTGTTGTGCGCTCTATAATAAGGAGTTCCCATTCCCCTGTAGGGAGCTTTCACCGAAACCATGGAAAACCTCTCAGTTTGATTACGTTAAGAACCTAGTTTCTTCAATGTACTTCCTTAAGTCTTTCCAATTAGAGCCCCTAAGAAATTCCATCTCCTGTATAATCTCTTGATTGAATGTTTGTCTTATGACTTGGCTAAAAGCTGGACAGTAGCACAAGTAAAGCTCCAGTGTCTCGTCCTCTTCCTGGCAGGCCCTGCATGTTATATCGCCAACGATTCCCATTCGTGCCAGGTGAGTCCTTAACTCTGTATGTCCTGTTATTAAATAAACCAACCTCCGTAGTGTTGGCCTACTCAATGTTAGGACCTCCTTTGTCCTACTACCATCTGGGTCCTCCCATAGAATTCTAGTCACCCTACCTATGGTAGAGTGCTGCCAATCTCTTGTATGCAATTCTATAGCCCATCGCTTTAGTTCGTTCTTAAAAACCTGAAATGGCTTCGGACTATCTAGCCTTTGCTAGCCTATCTGCCTCAACATTTTGAGGTATCCCCTGATGTCTTGGAATCCATATTATCTATATGCCCCCACATTGTGTGTATGAGTTAATCTCATCCTTGCACTGTAGTTCGCACCGAGATTGAACCACATGATTCTTCAGGGCCTCGATGACAATCCTACTATCCGTGAATATACGAATCGGTAGTCTGTTATCGATTTCCTTCAACCATTTTATCCCTTCCGTAATAGCCACGATCTCACTCTGAAATACCGTCCTATGATCCGGCAGGCGGAAGTATTTTCTAAAGTTACGACCCATGTCGCAAAAACCTCCACCCGATCGGTCACCAATCCTCGACCCCGGTTAGTTATGGGGTTCATTGTACCTGCATCCTCCCACTCCATACCTTCCGATATTATGGTGGTGCAGTGTGATTGTACATATCTAATAGGGATTCTATCGCACGTGACCGTGCGAGCGTTGTTCTCGGGTAAGACGTGTACTATACTCTGGTGTTTGGTTGTGTGTTCCCTTGTCAGCCACTCACCCATTGTAACGCAGTTTAATTTCCCAGCCGAGGTATCCTCAATCTGTCCAGGCTCGTCAAAGGTCTGCTTCCTTTGAAATATGACCACCACTGTAGTCCAATTCGTGCACTTAGGTTTCGTACTCTAAGCGCCGCATCGTGCGTATAAGGCTTCGTATATTCGATAGCAAAGTATAAGCCACGCAATGTGAATATGGTTGAAAGACTAATACGAACGATATAAATTCTGCGGATATCGTTCGGCTAAATACGGTAGCAATAATAATAACAATACGAACGATATAAATGCTTCGGATATCGTTCGACTAACTACTATAATAATAATAATAATACGAACGATATAAATTCTGCGGATATCGTTCGGCTAACTACTATAAGAATAATAAGAGTGACATAAATTCTGCGGATATCACTCGGATAAATACGGCAACAATAATAATACGAACGATATAAATTCTGCAGATATCGTTCGGCTAACTACGATAAGAATAATAAGAGTGATATAAATTCTGCGGATATCACTCCGATAAATACGGCAATAATAATAATAATAATAATAATACGAACGATATAAATTCTGCGGATATCGTTCGGCTAACTACTATAAGAATAATAAGAGTAATATAAATTCTGCGGATATCACTCCGATAAATACGGCAATAATAATAATAATACGAACGATATAAATTCTGCTGATATCGTTCGGCTAACTACTATAAGAATAATAAGAGTGATATAAATTCTGCGGATATCACTCGGATAAATACGGCAATAATAATAATAATAATAATACGAACGATATAAATTCTGCGGATATCGTTCGGCTAACTACTATAAGAATAATAAGAGTGATATAAATTCTGCGGATATCACTCCGATAAATACAGCAATAATAATAATACGAACGATATAAATTCTGCGGATATCGTTCGGCTAACTACTATAATAATAATAAGCGTTCGGGTACCCTCTACTATACACACAAGCACTAAAGGAAAGAATCGTATTCCAACTCATTCCTCCCGATTGTAACAAAACCTTAATCACTTATGCACGATAAAATATTAAGCAAATGAGAAGTTGTTTTCAATTGCTAGTCAACACAATGAATTGTGTGATATTTGCTTGTTTTGTTTATACGGTGTGTGTGTGTGTATGTTATGCAGAGTGTGTATACGGCGTATGCATGAATGTTTTTTATCACTATGGTATTTCTTTATATACGGTGTGTGTATGTGGTGCTTCGTGGCAAACCAGACAGAGCAGCCGGCCGCGAGTCAGAAGGTCGGCTGTTCAAATCCCTGTTTTGTATGTTTATTTTATTGTATTTTTTTTATATGCGGTGTGTACTTGCTGGTTGTTTTTTTGAATACTGTACATGCACGTATGTTATATTGTTGGCGGTGCGAAGATGATTTGCAATGTATATTTATAAATGCATGTTTATTTGTTTAGCTTATTTGAACGGCTGTTGATCAGTAGTGAGTGTTGGGTTAAGGTATAATTTGTAACGTCACGTTACACCATTACCATCAATCACGTAGCAGCCAGAGCTGCTTCGTATTTAACCTGTATATCAATAGGTAGTATTGATACAATATTTTCCATAGCTTTAGTTGATGTGGTTCTCATTGCGCCACAGATGCCGATACAGCTCTGTCTTTGTATCCTTTGAAGATGTTTGATATTCACCTTCCTCTCCAAGGACGTCCACCATACTAACGAGGCGTACGTCACAATTGGTCTTACCGCACTCGTATAGAGCCAGTGTGCCATCTTTGGGCTCATTCCCCATTTGGTCCCAATTGCCCTTCTGCAATAGGTCCAGACTCTTTGGATCTTGATCACCCTACTTTCTATATGGTCCTTCCAGGATAACCTCCAGTCGAGTATCACTCCTAGATATTTGACCTTTTTATTAATCTGCATCGTCCTATCTCGGAAAACCGGTGATTCTCTGGGTTGACATTGAGACCCCTTTGTGTAGCCCAGTTATAAGTTAAATTCAGGGCTTCTATTGCCCTTTCGCAAAGAACCCTAGGATTGTTTCCCCTTATCAGTATCGCTACATCGTCTGCATAGCAGACGGGAGCAAATCCTTCCCGGGATAATCTCTTCAATAGGATATTTATGGTTATCACCCACAGCAAGGGAGACAGTATTGGCGTTCCGCAACACACATTCCCCCCTACCCTTGTGTCATTAACCTCGCAACTTATCTTCCTGTTCCTTAGCATATTACTGATCCATCCAGTCAATCTCTGATCCAAGTCAAAGTTGCCCAGCGAGTCAATAATGCTCGAGGTCCATACATTATTGAAAGCTCCCTCTATATCGATAAATACAGCCATGGTGTACATACCCAAATCGAAGGTTCTCTCTATATGATATACAACCTCTTGTAGGGCCGTCTCAACAGACCTGCCCTTAATATAAGCGTGTTGTTTAAATTTCAGTATATCGTGTGGTATCCTTTGCTTCAACATTGTATCCACAATTCGTTCCAATGTCTTCAGTAAGAATGAAGTTAGACTAATCGGTCTGTAAGCCCTCGGATCCGCATAGCTTGCCCTGCCCGGTTTTGGAATGAAGACAACTCTACCCTCCCTCCATGGCAGGGGGGTATATGCATTTGTAAGACAAATTGTGAAGATATTAGCCAACCTGTCCTCTATCAGGTTCATACTTCTCGGAAGAAGAGCCGGGAAAATGCCATCAGGCCCTGCTGCTTTATAGGGCGAAAAGCTCTTCACCGCTCTACATACCATTCGAGTATCTATTGTTATCCTTGGATTGTCCATATTTCTCCGGGGGTATACCGCTTCCGGACAGTTCTCCTGCACCGTACGGAAGTGTGCCTCTATAAGCAATCCTAATAACTCCTCCATCGTCTCTGCCCTCCGAGTCAACAAGTGTCTCAGGTTGAGTGTGGGTTTTCGACAGAAGTTTCTTTATTTTGGAAGCCTCACTAACACTGTCTACCTGTTCGCAGAAAAGCTTCCAGGATTCGCGTTTGGCATCAATTATTTTTTTATTGTAAACCTTAAGTTTACCTTTGTATTCTTCCCAGTGTATATCGAGTCCCTTCCTACGGGCCCTATTAAAGAGGCTTCTGGTTTCTCTTCTGAGATTTATAAGTTGACCCGCCATCCAGGGTTTTTCTTTTGGGTTTCGCCTATTTCTGAGTGGACAACTGTCCTCAAAGGATTCCCTAATATCAGTACTTAGTCTATCTATCTCTGCGTCTATGCGCCCTACAGTATCTACTGGTGGTGGTTAGTTCCCGAGTTTGTTTTGTATACTAGACCTAAATCTTGACCAGTCCGTTTTGTCCCTATTCCTAAATGTTATGGGGTTAGGATCAGGATTGTCTAAAGTCATGAAAATATAGCGATGATCCGAGAAGGAATGCAATTCCGACACGTCCCAATTGCTTATTGCATCAATTAAGTTTTCTGAGCATATAGTGATGTCAATAACCTCTTCCCTAATTCTGTTAATGAAAGTTGGTTCATTCCCAGTATTTACTGTGAAGAGGTTATTTGCCACTAAATATTCCAATAACGCATCACCTCTATTGTTGCAATTAGTGCTACCCCAAGAGAGATGATGCGAGTTGGCATCACAGCCTATTAAGATATTCCTACCTTTACTCCTGGCGGAAGATATAATGCGCCTCAATTCCGACGTTGGTGGAGGTGTCGGGGTATCCGAGGGTAGATACACTGAAGCCATCAGCATGTTTCGACTGCCATATACTAAAGTTGTGGCGTCTGATGTTGATAATTCTGGGGGAAAAAGAAAATTTAGTCCCTTATGGCATAGTATGCACGCCCTGGGTCTAGCCCCGGTCTTTGCATAAAAAAGTTGATAATTACAGTCGTTCAAGCCAGAAATCTTGTTCTTAATTTTCCATGGTTCCTGTATGAACACTACGTGTATCTTACCTTCAGTTATTTGCTTCATCAGGGCTTGGGTCGCCGTCTTACTTCGATGAAGGTTTATCTGAAGCAGGAGCAACACTTTATGAGACGGCTTGTGATGGGGCCTCTTGAGATACACTAATCTCCGATTCCCCTTGTTTTTAGGCTCCGCCTTATCCTTTTTGGCTTTCTCAGTCGGGTCTACTGACCAGCCAATGGGAGTCTTCCCGACTTTGAAATATATGGCTGAGGTGGCAAAGAAGGCCTTCCCTTTTCGTTCTTCCAGGTAAGCCATGGACGCTTTGTCCAGACCCACCACGATCAGGGTGCCCTTCTCTGCCTCCTCACGGTGGAAGATTTCCCACTTGCTTTCATCGAGGCCTTTGTTCTGTTTGGTAATTATATTTGTTATGGCCTCGGTTTTCAGACTTCCCCCACATCCTTTTATATAAAAGGATGCCTTTGTCAGGGCTGGGATTTCCGTCTTCTTCACAAGCGAGAGTCTTCCACCTTCCCATGGTGCCTTAATGTTGTTTAATTGGTTTCGTAGTATCTCCACACAAGAGTCAGGCTCCAGTTGTAGAAACATTACGTCCAGAACAAACTTGCTGCTTTCAATATGAATTTGTGGAGCATCCTCATCAGCTGACAATATGTACTCCACAATACATTCGTTTATGGCACTTTCCACCTCCTTGTGGTAGTGCACTGGGATTTTGCCTGATGGGCTGCTGGAATCTATGACAGCATAGCTCAGCTCTTCTGCCAGTTTCCTGCGCGCCACTTTGGCATACGTGGGCAGCTCCTTAGCCCTGCTTTCGTCCAGTTTTCTCTTCAGTGATTTAGAAGCTTTCGGTGCTCCTCCAACCACTGAAGATTTCCCTGACGCCATCGCCTGTTTGGAGGTACTAGCGCCCGGTGTGGTCCCTACTCCCTTTGAGCCCTCCGAAGAGTTCTCTTTAAAAAGTTTGGACCCATCGCCCGCTACACCTCCTCCCTGCGGGGAGCGTTCTAGTTTAAATTTCTTACGGTGGCCAGCAGCGTTCTGCTCCTCCGGCGAGCGAATTCTCTTGCCCTTCTCCGTGGAGATGGGTGTAGAGGCTTCACCTTCCTTTGAAGGATCCTGCTGATTAACAAAGTACATAAGAGATAATTTTTTAAAATTTGTCGATGGTACTCTTTCCCTCTCTTAATGAGAAAGAGAGAGTATACTTTACAACAGTATTCTGTTTGGAAAGAAAAAAAAACTCTTATAAATTCTTTATAAGAGAAAAATATTTTGAAAAATATTTATATTCAGCAATATTAATTACACGTAGAGCAAAATGACAATCAAAATTCAATTTCAACTTTTTACACTGAAATTTTGCTCTATATGCCACTGATTGGCATATAGAGCAAAAAAACACAAAAAAAAAATCTGTTTTGAAGGATATAGAACAAAAGACACTAATTATCTCAGAAACTAGGTGAGATAGCCGAAAACGGATTACATATTTAAAAAATTTGGGGTCGAAAACCTAAAGTGGCATAACTAACTCGAAATGTGAAAAATGGCGGTTAGAGCACATAAACTCCTGCACGTCGATATATGTATGAAGAGAAAAAAAACCAAATGGAGTAAAAATTTTGTATATTCAGAAAAAAACAAAAAAAGTTTCAAGATATATAAAAAGATATAGAAAAATATGTAAACAAACAAGAGTGATCAACTTGTCTGATTAAATTTAAAAAAAATCAATGAGTGTTCGAACTCACGGGCGATGTGTTAACACCTTTTTGTTTATTTATTTTATATTAAACCCACAAAAACAAAGAGAATGCAAAGCAACAAACAAATGTACATACATATATTGTTATGTTTGTACATAAGCTACATACGTTGCTGTCTTGCTATCTCATTTTTATATATGTACGTATAACCACGTCACTATTCTCTTTGCTATGCATAAGACAAAACCGAACCAAGCAACAACAACAAAAAACAAAGAGAATGCTAAGCAACAGGCAAATGTACATACATACATTCTTATGTTTGTACATAAGCTACATACGTTGCTGTCTTGCTATCTCATTTTTATATATGTACGTATAACCACGTCACTATTCTCTTTGCTATGCATAATCACTTTCAATACCGACTGCCAAGCAACGAACAAACACATACCCTTGCATCTTACACCTTACACTTGCGTATGTATTGAAACTGATAGTTTACTGCCCTAGAGGCGCGCGTATAAATGTTAACACATCAAAAAAAAAAAAAGGGAGGTACATGGGTACGGCCAATACCTGTAATGCTAAGCTTTTGCTGAGATTGTTTAAAAAGAAAATAAAAAATAAATTAAAAAATATATGTATATTATAAATGGTATAAATTTTATTTGATAACAAATTAAAAAAAGGGAGGTGTAGTGCCATGTCTCCACTTAGGTTACATCTTCTCATTACAACCATGTACATATGTATAATAACATAGAATAGTGTAACCACAGACAATTAATGAATAGAATATGAATTGACTATAGCAAGATTAATAATAAAGGGCAGTCTGAACTTAACTACAAGAATGATCGGTTGTTTCATTTTAAAGACACACCATAGATATATAACAAAATACTTACTACATAGAAATCTATTTTGTATCAATTTTTGCACACGAAGTGTTTTATAGTCTCTTGAAGTTTGCCGTAGTCAAAATGACGAAGGATGACGTTAGTGTATGTAAAATAAGGATGACGTTCCAGGGTTAAAAATTTTGCTGTTTATTAGAGGTTGATTTCGTTCTTCTTAGGGAAACTTTTTTCCAAACATTTACAAACTTGATCTGTGTTATCCTTCAAGATAAATTTACACTAAATTTTAAGGGTCTGGCTCTTCGACTGAATCGTGATTTCCACAGACGTGCGGACGAACGGTCACAAATATGTATATATACTTTATGGGGTCATAGATGGATATTTCGCTGCATTACACACGGAATGATAAAGTGAATATACCCTCCAATTCTTTTTTGGAGGGTATAAATACGTACAAAAAACTGTTTTTGTTATATCAAAATACTATAGAATGTGCAAACAATTTTAAAATAATATTGTTACAAAGTTTAAAAATAGATTCAAATATAACGACAATGTGGCTATATGTACTTGGCAGCACTGCCAACTCATTTCAAGTTGTCAAAATGTTACAACCCTGGTCAACACAATGCAGATAATATTTGAATTAACGGAAGTGGAATATTCCGGATACATCTTCGAGAATATGCAAGATCATTTGAGGCTGCGCAATAATAAGTGTAAATAACAACAACGAAAAACCTAGCAACATCAATGCTAAGATATGATGATGTTATTCTTAATGATCTTGTACGCACGTATATAGCTACATGTTAAGTAAACCACAACCATGACCAGATGCTTCGCGAAGTCACCAGACGACGTCATTTTGCTATATAAAGACGCTGCCAGTAATCAGCGGTATCAGTGTGATTTTAAATCTAGACGTGTTAACATCGCTAAGTGTTTAGTAGTACAAATACTCGTGTTAATAACGAAGTAAATAAAGTGTTGCCGCATTATAATTCTAAAATTAATTGTCTGTGTTTTTAATTTGATGCAATTAAACGAATCCTTGAAGGATAAGAAGCGTTTTTACGAAAAGGTCTAAAAACGTAACAACTGGTGTCAGAAGTGGGATTGCAAAAATAATTAAAAGGACATTGCAATTTAAGAAAAAAAGGACATAAAAAAAATGTTAATAATAATAAAATTATAACAAATCATCATGCAATTTGATGAGCTAAAAGTTGAACAGCTAAAAAAGGAGCTTAGTAAGAGGGAATTGCCAACAGCAGGTAACAAGGCTGAACTGCAGAAGAGGCTGATAGATGAGTTTAAGAATCGCGGCATGGACATCGGGACAAAAGAGTTTGAGGACAAAGACGATGTAGCGGTATATCTTCCTGTTACGACCGGCAGCATGGACATAAATTCAATGTTCGCTGCTATGATGATCCAGATAAAACAGAACTCTCAGCAGATGCAGGAAGCATCAAGGATCAGCACTGAAAAACTTGTAGCCGAAATAACTGAAATAAAACAGATCTCAGAAATCAGCAGTGAAAAGCTTTGTAGCCGAAATAACGGAAATTAAACAAAACTCTCAGCAGATGAAGAAAGCATCAAGGATCAGCACTGAAAAGCTTGTAGCAGAAATACAGGAGTCAAATAGAGCCACGAACGAGACTCTGGTACAGGTTTCTGAGGCCATTAATAGGAGGGTGGATTCTATTGAGAATAAATTCTCAGAGCTGGCAGATAGAGTCCAACATCTAGAAAGCGGTGGCCTGGAACAGCATGCAAAAGAGTTCGAAGAAAAATTGCATGCTCTAGAGGACAAAGTGCATAACCTTGAGTGTAGTGGTGGGCCAGTACGAGCAGTTGCGGAGGTTTCTGCGCGAATAAATGCGCCATGCTTTGACGGCAGCGTACCATTGGGCATCTTTAAGTTCCAGTTCGGGACGGTTGCTAGCAAAAATGGATGGGATGCTGAACAAAAGGCCATAGAGTTGATTCCTTAAAGGGTACAGGTGCAGAGGTACTAGAGACCGTACCAGCCAGCAGCAGAAACAACTATAATGAAATAATGGTAGCATTGCAGCGCAAGTATGGTGGTGAGCACAAGCGCGATCTATACAGAATACAATTGCGATGTAGAGTTCAAAAGCCAAACGAGTCTCTACAAGATTTCGCAATGGAAATCGAGCGTTTAGTGCAGCTCACATATCCAGGCGAGGGTCATCCGTTCCTGGACCACTTTAAAACTGAGGCGTTCGTTAATGGCATTCGCGACTCTGATGTTAAATTGGCTGTGTGCGCTACGCAGAAATCCACTTTCGATGAGACTGTTTCATTTGCTCTGGCTCAAGAGACTGCTAGGATGGTTTTCAAGCCACAGATATGTAAGGTGCGGAATGTTGAGGTTTTGTCCGAGAATGATAATAACCTGGTCGCTAGTGTTAAGGAAGCAATGCGACAACTGTTGGCGGAAAGCGCTGCCAAAGGAAAGCCTAAATGCTTTAACTGCGAAAAAATTGGTCATCTTCAGCGCAACTGCAAACCACCAAGAAAAAGCGGTAGATCTGTTTCGCCAACAAGAAACAGCAAACGGGTGAACCAAACAACAGCACAAGAGACCCCGTCAAACTAAACCGAGCTAGCACTAAGGGGCAAGAGATAGCTCCCACAAACGAGGGCCCCACAATCTCCATATCAGTGATGCAGTCTGGACACATCAACGGTGAAAAACACGTACTTACCATAGATACAGGGGCGTCGCATAGTAAAGGGGAAATGCGATCGTTTAAGCAATATACGGCTACGTACAGCTACTGGAGAGCCTGCCACTGTCTATGGTAAGATTGAAGTGAAGGTGACTATAGCCAACATCAACGTGAGGCATGTGTTTATTGTTGCCGATATTGTCGATGAGGTAATTATTGAAACCGCTTTTATGATTAACCATGGCATTAATCTACACATGGAGCAACATTGGCGTAATGTGGAAATACCAATTGATGTTGGATATGACAGCAAGCCTCAAGTAACAAAAGTATTTGCTATTGAGAGTCAGACGTTACCGCCGCAGTCTAAAACAGTTATATGGGCACGTATGAAGGGAGATTGTGAGGACAATCGGTTTTGGGTTGTAGAACCAGCAGAAATAAAGATAGAGCTTATAACAGCAAAAGCTCTAGTAAAAACTAGTAAAGGAGGAATAGTCCCTATAAGAGTACTTAACTTGGCAAACCATGAAAAAGTCATCAAAGAAAATTGCGATATTGGCCAGTGTACTCCAGCAGAGGCAATAATAAACAGCGAGAAGAAGATAGAGCATACCAATTTGTCCGCAAAAGAACGTGAACAATTTGAGGAATACGTAGGGAAATGGGTAGCAGGACTGTGAACGAAAGATAGAAATAACGCCAAACAGTTGCTAAAAAGGCATGCCAGTATCTTCGCCATGGGAAACCAAAGCCAGGGTAAAACTGCATTGGTTAAACATGAAATTAACACAGGCGAAGCTAGGCCGATTAAACAGCCGCCCAGAAGTGTACCCCTAGCAAAGCGAGGTGAAGTCAATGAGCTTGTAAGAGAAATGGAGCGTGAAGGCGTAATTGAACCATCTTCTGGTCCTTAGAGCTCGCCTGTGGTCTTAGTTAAAAAGAAAGATAGCAGTACTAGATTCTGCGTAGACTACAGGAAGCTCAATGACATAACCAAGAAGGACAGCTATCCGCTCCTCAGAATCGATGACACTTTGGAAACGCTAGATGGTACGAGATGGTTCTCTACGCTAGACTTGCGAAGCGGATATTGTCAATTGGAGATTGCTGAGAAAGACAAGGAGAAAACTGCCTTCAGCGTCGGTAACGGATTATGGCAGTTCAAAGTTATGCCATTCGGTCTCTGCAATGCTCCGGCCACATTTGAACGCCTAATGGAGAAGGTACTGAAAGGACTCCACTGGAAGACATGCTTGGTATATCTGGATGACATCATCGTGATGGGGAAAAGTTTTGACGAACACCTCAAGAACATGGCAGAAGTTCTTCAACGGATATCGTCAGCTGGATTGAAACTCAGCCTAAAAAAATGTGCATTGTTCCAGAAAGAAGAAAATTATTTGGGGCATCGTCTTACAGCAGACGGAATCTCAACAGATGAAGATAAAATACAAGCAGTAAGGGACTGGCACCAACCTAAAAATTTTCATGAATTGCCTTTTGGGCCTTTGCACATACTATAGACGCTTTGTGCCAAATTTTGCCAGTGTAGCTGCAAGCCTGCATGAGCTGACAAAGAAGTCGAGACCATACCATTGGGGTGAGCCGCAGGAAAAGGCATTACAAAAACTAAAAGGATTGTTTTGTACGTCACCAGTAATAGCGTATCCCATAGCTGGAGAAAAATTTGTGCTGGACACTGATGGGAGCGGCTACGGCATAGGGGAAGGGGGGGGTGTTATCCCATAGTCATAGGATACTATAGCCGTGTACTCTCAAAACCTGAGAGGAACTACTGTGTGACACGACGTGAGCTTCTGGCAGTATTGAAATGCATTAAACATTAGCATAAGTACCTGTGTGGTCAACACTTTACATTAAGGTCCGACCATTCTGCACTGAGATGGCTATTGCAGTTTAAAAATCCTGAAGGGCAACTGGCAAGGTGGATTGAGCGCCTGCATAGCTACGACTTCAGTATTGAGCATAGAAGGGGCACAAAACATAACAATGCGGGTGCTCTTTCAAGAAGACCCTGCTGTTTAGAGTGTAAACATTGCGTTAAAGCCGAACAAAAGGAAGGCGTTGTTGATGTTCGGCTAATGCACATCGACTCTGATGAAGACTGGTCAGCGGCACAGAGGGACGACAGTATACAGGGGAAAATTATAGCAGCCAAAGAGGAGGACAGAAGACCGTCCCGGAATGAAATTTCGGCTGAGAGCCCACTCGCCAAATCTCATTGGGCTCAGTGGAGTAGCCTCAAGGTAATAAAAGGGTGCCTATACCGCGTATGGGAAAGTGTAGATGGCAAAACAACTTCAAATTTAATAGTTGTGCCATGCTCCAAGATAAGTAAAGTTTTGCAATAATTTCACAATGGACCTAGTGGCGGTCATCTTGGAGTAACAAAAACACTTGAGAAACTGAAGCAGCGTTTTTATTGGGTTAGATGGCAATAAGCCGTAGCCGACTGGATAGCAAACCGCCCACAGTGAATAGCAGCCAAAGGTCCAGTAACAAGAAGCCGGGGACAGCTACAGCAATAAAACTCAGAAGCACCATTCGAGCGGATCGCAATGGATGTAGCAGGTCCTTTTACCGTCACTGAAGCAGGAAGTCGTTATGTTCTTGTGGTAATGGACTATTTCAATAAATGGTCAGAAGTATACGCTATACCTAACCAAGAAGCAAAGACAGTTGTAAATGCATTCGTAAATAACTGGGTATGTCGCTATGGTGTCCCAATAGAATTACATTCCGACCAAGGAAGGAATTTCGAGTCTGCCATATTCAGGGAAATGTGCGAACTATGTGGGATAAAGAAAACCAGAATGACGCCGTTGCAGTCCGATGGCATGGTGGAGAGGTTCAATCGCACCTTAGAAGAGTACCTGCAAAAAGTGGTAAGCAACCATCAGAGGGATTGGGACGAGCACATTCCCAAATTTTTGATGGCATATAGGTCAGCTGTACACGACTCAACATCGAGAACGCCAGCCAAAATTATCTTCAGGACGAAATTAAAACAGCCTGGTGACTTGGAATTTGGTGTTAAGAAGAAGGAGCCACTACGTCCCAAGAGCAGGAGAACTTAAACGAACTGCATGAGTTCATGCGTAATAGAATCAAGATGGTCAGTGAAGAGATGAACGCTAGATATGACCGCGCAGCAAATTCGGAAGGATTTATGGAAGGTCAATTGGTTCTACTTTATAACCCGCAACGGAAGAAAGGATTGTCCCCAAAATTACAGACTCACTGGAATGGCCCGTATAAAGTGATTAAGAGAGTGAATGACGTTGTGTACCGGATACAGAAAAACAATAGCCCAACGTCAAAAATGAAGATAGTACATCTCGAACCATTGGCGCACTATGGAAGGGGTGATTGTATGCCTATTCGGGTCGAACAGGCTTAAGTGCGCGGCAGTGTTACAAAGTTTAGAAATAGATTCAAATATAACGACAATGTGGCTATATGTACTTGGCAGCACTGCCAACTCATCTCTAGCTGTCAAAATGTTACAACCCCGGTCAACACAATGCAGATAATATTTGAATTAACGGAAATGGAATATTCCAGATACATCGTCGAGAATACACAAGATCATTCGAGGCTGTGCAATAATAAGTGTAATACACAGCAACATACCCACATAGCACAAGAAGAAACAAAACTACGCAACACATAGAACACTCATACAAACAACCACACATAGTTACAATAAACAGAACACACAAGACAGCATTGTCATATATACAAACACACGTATATAGCTACATGTTAAGTAAAGCACAACCAACAACAACCATGACCAGATGCTTCGCGAAGTCACCAGACGACGTCACTTTGCTATATAACGTCGCTGCCAGAGATCAGCGGAGTGAGTGTGATTTTAATTCTAGACATGTTAACATCGCTAAGTGTTTAATAGTACAAATACTCGTGTTAATAAAGTAGTAAATAAAGTGTTTCTGCATTATATTTCTAAAATTAATTATCTGTATTTTTAATTTGATGCAATTAAACGAATCCTTGAAGGATAAGTAAAAAGCGCTTTTACGAAAAGGTCTAAAAACGTAACAATATAATTTTTAATTTTTTTTGATTTTTATGATGAATTATACCTACTTTATATATCAGGAAGAAATAAATTGGTATTTAGAACCAAAAAAATCTAAAAGACTATTCTACGGTTGGACAATTAGACCCTTTTGGGGTACATGAAACGGATTTTTTCTTTTTGTTTGTAAATTAAACATATTTAATATTTTTGCAAGACGTTCAGAGGTATTAGAAGTAAGAAGAGCAAAACATTTAGCTTCCTAACTAAAAAATTTTAACGTAAAAAGTAACTGATAACATCATTTTGTTTTTTTTTTAATTAAAACTACTTTCTCTTTTAGCAAGAAAGAAAGAAGAATTACATCTGTGAAGGGTACTTAAGATTCGGCACAGCCGACTATAGCACTTTTACTTGTTTTTAACTGCTGTATCTATTGCATTGTTCGTTATATCAAGGGTTACTTTAAAAATGTCATACATGCCCTTATTGATTTTGAGTCTACTTTCAAGGAAAAGTTATTATTTACAGACTTATGCAAAAAAACTTAACACAGACTGGTAAACCAATGTTAAGCAAAATTTCTTAAAGTATCATGCAAAAACTATTGTTAGCCTAAACACGTGTTGTAAACCGATGTTAACATCAAATAATTTAAAGTAGCTACTCATGTACTTTAAAGCGGTGTTAAATATTTGTTTTTGGCAAATGTTTTGTGAAAACTTTTAATGAGAGCATTTCAGTTTTGTGTATTTTTATATTAAAAATGGATACATTAAATTTAATGAACAGAATCTGTAAAATTATTTATTTCGATGTGAAAATTTTATTCAATGTGCAATGTTTCATTTAGAACGTGTAAACCGAATAGCGGGCTATTATCGGGCACGATCTTATAAAACAAGGTTTGATGGCTTCTCTCTTGCAGATGATCAATTCAAAGGGAAGTACCGTTTTAGCAAGAAACAGTGCGGAAAATTGTAACATTGGTAAAACAAGACATTGAAGTAGATAGCATCGAATGTGGAACATTACCAGAATACAATTTTTGTATCCATCCACTGATTTTTGAGCTGTGTTATTGTGCGATGACTCCCGACACATAAGCTGTTGAAGCTAAAAAACATAAGAAATTTAAAAAAAAAAGGAAATGATCATGTGGTTGTTTATATACATATATGTATATGTGATGTACGTAACTTTCAGCCACTTCCACCCATGCTTTTTTCTTTGAATGGTTGGTGTTGTTCTCCGTATTTTTGTTTTCAATGACTTTTACCTTCTTTTTTAAGCAGCATTTATGTCAGTAGATATCATTGAAAGTGTTAACACACATAATGTAAAAAGAATAAAATTTATAGTGATGTACACACAATCAACACAAGTAAAGAACGGTTGTTTTTTTATATAATCGGTTTAAACCCTCAACAAAAAAATGGCGTATTTATTATTTTGCACTGTTATATATATTTATGTTTAGTTTATCTTTTTTATGTAGTATATATATTATTTTGCATATAAAAAATTAAAAATTTTATTTTATATTAAAAATATACAAAACATTGTTAAAACATCCGACTATCAGGATGAACTAATACTCACTATTTTGCATGGTTAATTATAAAGAGACAATAGAGAAGGATGACGTTGCCAGTATCAACAAGTAAAATTATTTGAAGTATGCAATAGTTAACTCACTGTTTCCGCATATAATTTTTTAACATAGGTATGTTAGCCTTAAAGTAGCTATTAACTGACGTGAACTTCAAGCATATATTACGATTTTTTTTCATTAGACCGTTAGTCTTTAGTTGAAATAAAACTGATATAAATTCGGCTTAAATGTGGGAATAACTAAAAATATTTCTCTTTAGTTGACTCTAGAGAAGCTACTTTTATATCAAGAAGAGGGATACAACTGTATTTTTTCTTGCGAAACGACTACGCACACTGTTCACAATTTCCATGGGTTGGCGGGATAACGTGTCTGCCACCACATTAAGGCTATTCTTGCGATATTTAACCGTGAACTGTATTGCTGCTACTCTAAGGCCAAGCGTCCAGTAGGGTTGTCGATGGTGTTTAGCCATTTGAGGGATAGATGGTCTGTAATTATAATAAAATCATACCATTCTAAGTAGTGTCTCATCTTCCGTATACCCCAATGAACGAACGAACGAATCTCTTATACCAGAAGGCAACTCCGACAAATTGTCTGACTTCTTTTAGCTTCTGGGGGGGTTTCATTTCGCTAATAGCTGCGACCTTGTCGGGGTCGTTCTTGATGCCTTCTCCACTGACCACATGGCCCAGATATTTTGTCTCCTTTTTGAAGAATTCACACTTTTCGGGGTTGATTCGTAAGTTAGCACACCTGAGTCGTCGAAACACTCCTTTAAAATTTTTGAGATGCTCCTCTAATGTTTGACCTACCGGTATAATGTCATTCAGATACGCAAAGGCGTATGGCTCCATATCGGCGCCTATTACACTGTCCAATGCCCTTTGAACCTTTGAAAGGTGGGTGGTGCGGAACGCAGACCGAATGGCATCACCTTCCATTGGTATAAGCCCCGGCCTGAGACTGCAATAGCGGTGTATTTCCTACTCTCCTTATCCATGGGGATTTGCCAGTAACCGTTTTTCAGGTCTATGTTGCTTACATAGGTTGCGTCGCGTAACCTGTTTAATATAGTATCAATTCGGGGTCGTGGGTATGCATCGGGTACTGACCTGTTATTGAGTTGGCGGAAGTCCATGCACATTTTTTTCTAGCAAGAGTGACCGGAAAACTGTAGTGGCTGGTTGATGGTTCAATGAATCCTTTAGCAATTAGTTTATTGACTTCCGTATCGATAATAGTTTGCATGGCGGGATTCCTTTGAGCGTGCCTCAGTTTTATGGGACGATCGTCCTTCATAACGATCTTGTGTGTGGCCACATTGCAATGTCCGGTGATCTGTTCGAATTTCGGTAATTCCCGGCTCAGGAAGCTTTTGATAATCTCCTGTTCTCCTACTTCGTGCTCACCTAGAGTGCGATATTTGGGGTCTTCTCTCCTGTGTTCGGCCACCGTTGCAGAAAGTTCTTTGGACTTACCATTCGCTGGTGTGGTCAGGTTTCTTCGAGTGGTCCTGTCTACCCAATGTAAAAATCTAACATAATTCTCGCGAATCTTTCGCAAAAAAAAAATACAATTGTATCCCTCTTCTTGATATAAAAGTAGCTTCTCCAGAGTCAACTAAAGAAAAATATTTTTAGTTATCCCCACATTTAAGCCGAATTTATATCGGTTTTATTTCAACTAAAGACTAACGGTCTTATGCAAAAAAAATCTTAATTTATGCTTGAAGTTCACGTCAGTTAATTGCTACTTTAAGGCTAACATACCTATGTTAAAAAATTATATGCAGAAACAGTGAGTTAACTATTGCATACTTCAAATAATTTTACTTGTTGATACTGACAACGTCATCCTTCTCTATTGTCTCCTTATAATTAACCATGCAAAATCGTGAGTATTAGTTCAAACTGATAGTCGGATGTTTTAACAATGTTTTGTATATTTTTAATATAAAATAAAATTTTTAATTTTTTATATGCAAAATAATATATATACTACATAAAAAAGATAAACTAAATATATATATAACAGTGCAAAATAATAAATACGCCATTTTTTTTGTTGAGGGTTTATACCGATTATATAAAAAACAACCGTTTTTTACTTGTGTTGATTGTGTGTACATCACTATAAATTTTATTCTTTTTACATTATGTGTGTTAACACTTTCAATGATATCTACTGACATAAATGCTGCTTAAAAAAGAAGGTAAAAGTCATTGAAAACAAAAATACGGAGAACAACACCAACCATTCAAAGAAAAAAGCATGGGTGGAAGTGGCTGAAAGTTACGTACATCACATATACATATATGTATATAAACAACCACATGATCATTTCCTTTTTTTTTTAAATTTCTTATGTTTTTTAGCTTCAACAGCTTATGTGTCGGGAGTCATCGCACAATAACACAGCTCAAAAATCAGTGGATGGATACAAAAATTGTATTCTGGTAATGTTCCACATTCGATGCTATCTACTTCAATGTCTTGTTTTACCAATGTTACAATTTTCCGCACTGTTTCTTGCTAAAACGGTACTTCCCTTTGAATTGGTCATCTGCAAGAGAGAAGGCATCAAACCTTGTTTTATAAGTTCGTGCCCGATAATAGCCCGCCATTTGGTTTATACGTTCTAAATGAAACATTGCACATTGAATAAAATTTTCACATCGAAATAAATAATGTTACCGATTCTGTTCATTAAATTTAATATATCCATTTTTAATATAAAAATACACAAAACTGAAATGCTCTCATTAAAAGTTTTCACAAAACATTTGTCAAAAACAAATATTTAACACCGCTTTAAAGTACATGAGTAGCTACTTTAAATTATTTGATGTTAAGATCGGTTTACAACACGTGTGTTAGGCTAACAATAGTTTTTGCATGATACTTTAAGAAATTTTGCTTAACATTGGTTTACCAGTCTGTGATAATTTGTTTTCCATAAGTCTGTAAATAATAGCTTTTTCCTTGAAGGTAGACTGAAGATCAATAAGGGTATGTATGACATTTTTAAAGTAACCCTTGATATAACGAACAATGCAATAGATACAGCAGTTAAAAACAAGTAAAAGTGCTATAGTCGGCTGTGCCGAATCTTAAGTACCCTTCACAGATGTAATTCTTCTTTCTTTCTTGCTAAAACAGAAAGTAGCTTTAATTAAAAAAAAACAAAATGATGTTATCAGTTACTTTTTACGTTAAAATTTTTTAGTTAGGAAGCTAAATGTTTTGCTCTTCTTACTTCTAATACCTCTGAACGTCTTGCAAAAATATTAATATGTTTAACTTACAAACAAAAAGAAAAAATACGTGTCATGTACCCCAAAATTGTCCAACCGTAGAATAGTCTTTTAGATTTTTTTGGTTCTTAATACCAATTTATTTCTTCCTGATATATAAAGTAGGTATAATTCATCATAAAAATCAAAAAAATTAAAAATTATATTGTTACGTTTTTAGACCTTTTCGTAAAAGCGCTTTTTACTTATCCTTCAAGGATTCGTTTAATTGCATCAAATTAAAAACACAGATAATTAATTTTAGAAATATAATGCGGCAACACTTTATTTACTACTTTATTAACACGAGTATTTGTACTACTAAACACTTAGCGATGTTAGCATGTCTAGATTTAAAATCACACTCACTCCGCTGATCTCTGGCAGCGACTTTATATAGCAGAGTGACGTCGTCTGGTGACTTCGGGAAGCATCTGGTCATGGTTGCTGTTGGTTGTGCTTTACTTAACATGTAGCTATATACGTGTGTTTGTATATATGACAATGCTGTCTTGTTTGTTTTGTTTATTGTAACTATGTGTGGTTGTTTGTATGAGTGTTCTATGTGTTGCGTAGTTTTGTTTCTTCTTGTGCTATGTGGGTATGTTGCTGTGTATTACACTTATTATTGCACAGCCTCGAATGATCTTGTGTATTCTCGACGATGTATCTGGAATATTCCATTTCCGTTAATTCAAATATTATCTGCATTGTGTTGACCGGGGTTGTAACATTTTGACAGCTAGAGATGAGTTGGCAGTGCTGCCAAGTACATATAGCCACATTGTCGTTATATTTGAATCTATTTCTAAACTTTGTAACACTGCCACGCACTTAAGCCTGTTCGACCCGAATAGGCATACAATCACCCCTTCCATAGTGCGCCAATGGTTCGAGATGTACTATCTTCATTTTTGACGTTGGGCTATTGTTTTTCTGTATCCGGTACACAACGTCATTCACTCTCTTAATCACTTTATACGGGCCATCCCAGTGAGTCTGTAATTTGTCACTTCATCTTGTCACTGACCATCTTGATTCTATTACGCATGAACTCATGCAGTTCGTTTAAGTTATCCTGCTCTTGGGACGTAGTGGCTCCTTCTTCTTAACACCAAATTCCAAGTCACCAGGCAGTTTTAATTTCGTCCTGAAGATAATTTTGGCTGGCGTTCTCGATGTTGAGTCGTGTACAGCTGACCTATATGCCATCAAAAATTTGGGAATGTGCTCGTCCCAATCCCTCTGATGGTTGCTTACCACTTTTTGCAGGTACTCTTCTAAGGTGCGATTGAACCTCTCTACCATGCCATCGGACTGTGGATGCAATGGCGTCGTTCTGGTTTTCTTTATCCCACATAGCTCTTCTTGGTTAGGTATAGCATATACTTCTGGCCATTTATTGAAATAGTCCATTACCACAAGAACATAACGACTTCCTGCTTCAGTGACGGGAAAAGGACCTGCTACATCCATTGCGATCCGCTCGAATGGTGCTCCTGAGTTTTATTGTTGTAGCTGTCCCCGGCTTCTTCTTACTGGACCTTTTGGCACTGTGGGCAGTTTGCTATCCAGTCGGCTACGGCTTATTGCCATCTAACCCAATAAAAACGCTGCTTCAGTTTCTCAAGTGTTTTTGTTACTCCACTAGGTCCATTGTGAAATTATTGCAAAACTTTACTTATCTTGGAGCATGGCACAACTATTAAATTTGAAGTTGTTTTGCCATCTACACTTTCCCATACGCGGTATAGGCACCCTTTTATTACCTTGAGGCTACTCCACTGATCCCAATAAGATTTGGCGAGTGGGCTCTCAGCCAAAATTTCATTCCGGGACGGTCTTCTGCCCTCCTCTTTGCCTGCTATAATTTTCCCCAGTATACTGTCGTCCCTCTGTGCCGCTTACCAGTCTTCATCAGAGTCGATGTGCATTATCCGAACATCAACAACGCCTTCCGTTTGTTCGGTTTTAATGCAATGTTTACACTCTAAATAGCAGGGTCTTCTTGAAAGAGCACCCGCTTTGTTATGTTTTGTGCCCCTTCTATGCTCAATACTGAAGTCGTAGCTATGCAGGCGCTCAATCCACCTTGCCAGTTGCCCTTCAGGATTTTTAAACTGCAATAGCCATCTCAGTGCAGAATGGTCGGTCCTTAATGTAAAGTGTTGACCACACAGGTACTTATGCTAATGTTTAATGCATTTCAATACTGCCAGAAGCTCACGTCGTGTCACACAGTAGTTCCTCTCAGGTTTTGAGAGTACACGGCTATAGTATCCTATGACTTTTTCAGTGCCATTAACTACTTGTGGGCCCCCGTTTGCGGGGGCTAGCGCTTGCCTCTTCGTGCTTACTCGTTTTAGTTTAACGGGGACTCTTGTGCTGTTGTTTGGTTCACCCGCTTGCTGTTTCTTTGTGGCGAAGCAGATCTACCTCGTCGAAAGTGAATTTCTGTGTAGCGCAGACTGGGTCGCGAATGCCGTTAACGAACACCTCAGTTTTAAAGTGGTCCGGGAACGGGTGGTTCTCGCCTGGATATGTGAGCTGCACTAAACGCTCGAATTCCATTGCGAAATCTTGTAGAGACTCGTTAAGGTTCTGAACTCGACATCGCAATTACATTCTGTATAAATCACGCTTGTGCTCACCACCATACTTGCGCTGCAACGCTGCCGTTATTTCACTACAGTTGTTTCTGCTGCATAATGGCACGGTCCCAAGTACCTCTGCGGTTGTACCCTTTAAGGCAAAAATCAACTCTATGGCGTTCTCTTCAGCATCCCATCCATTTCAACTAGCAACCGTCTCGGTTGTATGAAGGTGGAAAAACAAAATAGATTTATAACGAAAAAAGTTTGTTTGTTGTGTTTTCTTGAATTTCAAATCCTATGGTTTTGCTTGTGTAATTCTTAATTAATTTTTGGGAGTTTATGTATAAGCTAAGTGGTTTTTTTATATTGGAATTAAGTTAAAGTCTAATGATGATTTGGTGTAAGAACCAATAAAATGCAGGCATATAGACATATTTGACCACATAAAAAACAAAAAGCACTATTTTAATTTTATTTATTTAATGTCCTTAAGTCTCCTTAACTTGCAATGTCCTTTTAACTAGTTTTGCAATTCCACTTCTGAAACCAATTTGTTACGTTTTCATACCTTTTCGTAAAAACGCTTTTTACTAATCCTTCAAGGATTCGTTTAATTGCATCAAATTAAAAACACAGACAATTAATTTTAAAAATATAATGCGACAACACTTTATTTATTACTTCATTAACACGAGTATTTGTACTTCTAAAACCTTAGCGATGTTAACTCGTCTAGATTTAAAATCACACTCTTGTTGCTGATCTCTGGCAGCGACTTTATATACTCAAAGTGACGTCGTCTGGTATCTTCGCGAAGCATCGGGTCATGGTTGCTGTTGGTTGTGCTTTACTTAACATGTACCTTGTTTGTTTTGCTTATTGTAACTATGTGTGGTTGCTTATATGAGTGTTCTGTGTGTTGTGTAGTTTTGCTTCTTCTTGTGCTATGTGTGTATTGGCTTTGTATATTCGCATACATGCTTAGGGGGTACTTGGATACAATATCATTTAAGCTGGAAGTACATACCACGCGTTTCACGTGTAACGCGTTCTATGCGTTTCATACTTCAGACGCGTTTTTCAACTCAAGTTACATGCAAATCGTTTTATGCGTCAATGTTTATGTTTTGATCAGCTGAAGTGTAATATTCACAAAAGTTCATTTTGCTAAAATGTTAAATAATATTTCTGTACAATAGCAATCTTTTGTTGTATCAAAAACAGCTGAAATTTTTTTTTTTTGATGACTGGTGCCGCGCGTACAAAAGTATAAAGTAGATCTACTTTACGCGTCAAGCGTTCTACGCGTTTTGCCATGTAACTTGTTACATACAATTGCACTAGTTCTACTTTTTTGACAGACGCTTATAGCGCGTAGACGCGTGTTATGTACTTTCAGCTTAAGAATAACATCATCATCTCGTAGCTAGGTTTATCGTTGTTGTTATCCTCACAGTCTCGAATGATCTTGTATATTCTGTATCCGGAATATTCCATTTCCGTTAATTTGAATATTATCTATATTCTGTTGACCAGGGTTGTAATATTTTGAATTGATAGTGCTACCAGGTACATATAGGCACATTGCCGTTATATTTGAATCTATTTTTAATCTTTGTAACAATATGCTTTTGCAACCGAACATACTTTTCCGCTTTCTATGTTAAACCACCTAAATCACTTTGTTAAAGAACGTAGGTGTTACTGATTGCAGAATAGCGAAAAAGTTATCAATCAATGGTTCAATTTTAAAATAACATAAAATTTATTAACTTAAAATTAACATTTTTGGAATAATATTTAATTAATTGATTTCTATATTGGATATGATATATTATATTTGTATACGCAATTACTTTCATTTTTGTGTTTAATATACATATATATATATATATATATATATATATATATATATATATATATATATATATATATATATATATATATTAAAAAACGGTATAAAAAGTACATTTTGCTTATTTAGCTCGTATACAAGCCAAACGAAATCGGGAACTGCGAATGCAGTAAAAATGCACTGTCTGGTGTGCATTACAGACCGAAGGCATCGTTAGCAGCATTTGGGGCACAGAAAACCCGCACGCCTACATTGAAAAGCCGACGCACCCAAAACGAGTCACTATTTGGTGCGGACTTTGGTCCAGAGGCATAATTGGGCCATTTTTCTTCGAAAATCAGTAAGGAGTGGCCGTTACAGTCAATGGCGATCGTTATCGGGCCATGCAGCCATGTGAATGAAATTATTTTCCATTATTAACCGGAAGGATTGTACTTTCAAATAAAAAAAGAAATTTGAGAAAATATTCAGTAGTTTTGTTTAAACCCTCAACAAAAAAATGGCGTATTTATTATTTTGCACTGTTATATATATGTTTAGTTTATCTTTTTTATGTAGTATATATATTATTTTGCATATAAAAAATTAAAAATTTTTTTTTATATTAAAAATATACAAAGCATTGTTAAAACATCCGACTATCAGTTTGAACTAATACTCACTATTTTGCATGGTTAATTATAAAGAGACAATAGAGAAGGATGACGTTGTCAGTATCGACAAGTAAAATTATTTGAAGTATGCAATAGTTAACTTACTGTTTCTGCACATAATTTTTTAACATAGGTATGTAAGCCTTACAGTAGCTATTAACTGACGTGAACTTCAAGCATAAATTAAGATTTTTTTTTGCATAAGACCGTTAGTCTTTAGTTGAAATAAAACCGATATAAATTCGGCTTAAATGTGGGGATAACTAAAAATATTTCATTTTAGTTGACTCTGGAGAAGCTACTTTTATATCAAGAAGAGGGATACAATTGTATTGTGTGATGTACACACAATCAACACAAGTAAAAAACGGTTGTTTTTTATATAATCGGTATAAACCCTCAACAAAAAAAATGGCGTATTTATTATTTTGCACTGTTATATATATATTTAGTTTATCTTTTTTATGTAGTATATATATTATTTTGCATATAAAAAATTAAAAATTTTATTTTATATTAAAAATATACAAAACATTGTTAAAACATCCGACTATCAGTTTGAACTAATACTCACGATTTTGCATGGTTAATTATAAGGAGACAATAGAGAAGGATGACGTTGTCAGTATCAACAAGTAAAATTATTTGAAGTATGCAATAGTTAACTCACTGTTTCTGCATATAATTTTTTAACATAGGTATGTTAGCCTTAAAGTAGCAATTAACTGACGTGAACTTCAAGCATAAATTAAGATTTTTTTTGCATAAGACCGTTAGTCTTTAGTTGAAATAAAACCGATATAAATTCGGCTTAAATGTGGGGATAACTAAAAATATTTCTCTTTAGTTGACTCTGGAGAAGCTACTTTTATATCAAGAAGAGGGATACAATTGTATTTTTTTTTTGCGAAAGATTCGCGAGAATTATGTAAGATTTTTACATTGGGTAGACAGGACCACTCGAAGAAACCTGACCACACCAGCGAATGGTAAGTCCAAAGAACTTTCTGCAACGGTGGCCGAACACAGGAGAGAAGACCCCAAATATCGCACTCTAGGTGAGCACGAAGTAGGAGAACAGGAGATTATCAAAAGCTTCCTGAGCCGGGAATTACCGAAATTCGAACAGATCACCGGACATTGCAATGTGGCCACACACAAGATCGTTATGAAGGACGATCGTCCCATAAAACTGAGGCACGCTCAAAGGAATCCCGCCATGCAAACTATTATCGATACGGAAGTCAATAAACTAATTGCTAAAGGATTCATTGAACCATCAACCAGCCACTACAGTTTTCCGGTCACTCTTGCTAGAAAAAAATGTGCATGGACTTCCGCCAACTCAATAACAGGTCAGTACCCGATGCATACCCACGACCCCGAATTGATACTATATTAAACAGGTTACGCGACGCAACCTATGTAAGCAACATAGACCTGAAAAACGGTTACTGGCAAATCCCCATGGATAAGGAGAGTAGGAAATACACCGCTATTGCAGTCTCAGGACGGGGCTTATACCAATGGAAGGTGATGCCATTCGGTCTGCGTTCCGCACCACCCACCTTTCAAAGGTTCAAAGGGCATTGGACAGTGTAATAGGCGCCGATATGGAGCCATACGCCTTTGCGTATCTGAATGACATTATACCGGTAGGTCAAACATTAGAGGAGCATCTCAAAAATTTTAAAGGAGTGTTTCGACGACTCAGGTGTGCTAACTTACGAATCAACCCCGAAAAGTGTGAATTCTTCAAAAAGGAGACAAAATATCTGGGCCATGTGGTCAGTGGAGAAGGCATCAAGAACGACCCCGACAAGGTCGCAGCTATTAGCGAAATGAAACCCCCCCAGAAGCTAAAAGAAGTCAGACAATTTGTCGGAGTTGCCTTCTGGTATAAGAGATTCGTTCGTTCGTTCCTTGGGGTATACGGAAGATTAGACACTACTTAGAATGGTATGATTTTATTATAATTACAGACCATCTATCCCTCAAATGGCTAAACACCATCGACAACCCTACTGGACGCTTGGCCTTAGAGTAGCAGCAATACAGTTCACGGTTAAATATCGCAAGAATAGCCTTAATGTGGTGGCAGACACGTTATCCCGCCAACCCATGGAAATTGTGAACAGTGTGCGTAGTCCTTTCGCAAGAAAAAATACAGTTGTATCCCTCTTCTTGATATAAAAGTAGCTTCTCTAGAGTCAACTAAAGAGAAATATTTTTAGTTATTCCCACATTTAAGCCGAATTTATATCAGTTTTATTTCAACTAAAGACTAACGGTCTAATGAAAAAAAATCGTAATATATGCTTGAAGTTCACGTCAGTTAATAGCTACTTTAAGGCTAACATACCTATGTTAAAAAATTATATGCGGAAACAGTGAGTTAACTATTGCATACTTCAAATAATTTTACTTGTTGATACTGGCAACGTCATCCTTCTCTATTGTCTCTTTATAATTAACCATGCAAAATAGTGAGTATTAGTTCATCCTGATAGTCGGATGTTTTAACAATGATTTGTATATTTTTAATATAAAATAAAATTTTTAATTTTTTATATGTAAAATAATATATATACTACATAAAAAAGATAAACTAAACATAAATATATATAACAGTGCAAAATAATAAATACGCCATTTTTTTGTTGAGGGTTTAAACCGATTATATAAAAAACAACCGTTCTTTACTTGTGTTGATTGTGTGTACATCACTATAAATTTTATTCTTTTTACATTATGTGTGTTAACACTTTGAATGATATCTACTGACATAAATGCTGCTTAAAAAAGAAGGTAAAAGTCATTGAAAACAAAAATACGGAGAACAACACCAACCATTCAAAGAAAAAAGCATGGGTGGAAGTGGCTGAAAGTTACGTACATCACATATACATATATGTATATAAACAACCACATGATCATTTCCTTTTTTTTTTAAATTTCTTATGTTTTTTAGCTTCAACAGCTTATGTGTCGGGAGTCATCGCACAATAACACAGCTCAAAAATCAGTGGATGGATACAAAAATTGTATTCTGGTAATGTTCCACATTCGATGCTATCTACTTCAATGTCTTGTTTTACCAATGTTACAATTTTCCGCACTGTTTCTTGCTAAAACGGTACTTCCCTTTGAATTGGTCATCTGCAAGAGAGAAGGCATCAAACCTTGTTTTATAAGTTCGTGCCCGATAATAGCCCGCCATTTGGTTTATACGTTCTAAATGAAACATTGCACATTGAATAAAATTTTCACATCGAAATAAATAATGTTACCGATTCTGTTCATTAAATTTAATATATCCATTTTTAATATAAAAATACACAAAACTGAAATGCTCTCATTAAAAGTTTTCACAAAACATTTGTCAAAAACAAATATTTAACACCGCTTTAAAGTACATGAGTAGCTACTTTAAATTATTTGATGTTAACATTGGTTTACAACACGTGTGTTAGGCTAACAATAGTTTTTGCATGATACTTTAAGAAATTTTGCTTAACATTGGTTTACCAGTCTGTGATAATTTTTTTTCCATAAGTCTGTAAATAATAGCTTTTTCCTTGAAGGTAGACTCAAGATCAATAAGGGTATGTATGACATTTTTAAAGTAACCCTTGATATAACGAACAATGCAATAGATACAGCAGTTAAAAACAAGTAAAAGTGCTATAGTCGGCTGTGCCGAATCTTAAGTACCCTTCACAGATGTAATTCTTCTTTCTTTCTTGCTAAAACAGAAAGTAGCTTTAATTAAAAAAAAAACAAAATGATGTTATCAGTTACTTTTTACGTTAAAATTTTTTAGTTAGGAAGCTAAATGTTTTGCTCTTCTTACTTCTAATACCTCTGAACGTCTTTCAAAAATATTAAATATGTTTAACTTACAAACAAAAAGAAAAAATCCGTGTCATGTACCCCAAAATTGTCCAACCGTAGAATAGTCTTTTAGATTTTTTTGGTTCTTAATACCAATTTATTTCTTCCTGATATATAAAGTAGGTATAATTCATCATAAAAATCAAAAAAATTAAAAATTATATTGTTACGTTTTTAGACCTTTTCGTAAAAGCGCTTTTTACTTATCCTTCAAGGATTCGTTTAATTGCATCAAATTAAAAACACAGATAATTAATTTTAGAAATATAATGCGGCAACACTTTATTTACTACTTTATTAACACGAGTATTTGTACTACTAAACACTTAGCGATGTTAGCATGTCTAGATTTAAAATCACACTCACTCCGCTGATCTCTGGCAGCGACTTTATATAGCAGAGTGACGTCGTCTGGTGACTTCGGGAAGCATCTGGTCATGGTTGCTGTTGGTTGTGCTTTACTTAACATGTAGCTATATACGTGTGTTTGTATATATGACAATGCTGTCTTGTTTGTTTTGTTTATTGTAACTATGTGTGGTTGTTTGTATGAGTGTTCTATGTGTTGCGTAGTTTTGTTTCTTCTTGTGCTATGTGGGTATGTTGCTGTGTATTACACTTATTATTGCACAGCCTCGAATGATCTTGTGTATTCTCGACGATGTATCTGGAATATTCCATTTCCGTTAATTCAAATATTATCTGCATTGTGTTGACCGGGGTTGTAACATTTTGACAGCTAGAGATGAGTTGGCAGTGCTGCCAAGTACATATAGCCACATTGTCGTTATATTTGAATCTATTTCTAAACTTTGTAACACTGCCACGCACTTAAGCCTGTTCGACCCGAATAGGCATACAATCACCCCTTCCATAGTGCGCCAATGGTTCGAGATGTACTATCTTCATTTTTGACGTTAGGCTATTGTTTTTCTGTATCCGGTACACAACGTCATTCACTCTCTTAATCACTTTATACGGGCCATCCCAGTGAGTCTGTAATTTGTCACTTCATCTTGTCACTGACCATCTTGATTCTATTACGCATGAACTCATGCAGTTCGTTTAAGTTCTCCTGCTCTTGGGACGTAGTGGCTCCTTCTTCTTAACACCAAATTCCAAGTCACCAGGCAGTTTTAATTTCGTCCTGAAGATAATTTTGGCTGGCGTTCTCGATGTTGAGTCGTGTACAGCTGACCTATATGCCATCAAAAATTTGGGAATGTGCTCGTCCCAATCCCTCTGATGGTTGCTTACCACTTTTTGCAGGTACTCTTCTAAGGTGCGATTGAACCTCTCTACCATGCCATCGGACTGTGGATGCAATGGCGTCGTTCTGGTTTTCTTTATCCCACATAGCTCTTCTTGGTTAGGTATAGCATATACTTCTGGCCATTTATTGAAATAGTCCATTACCACAAGAACATAACGACTTCCTGCTTCAGTGACGGGAAAAGGACCTGCTACATCCATTGCGATCCGCTCGAATGGTGCTCCTGAGTTTTATTGTTGTAGCTGTCCCCGGCTTCTTCTTACTGGACCTTTTGGCACTGTGGGCAGTTTGCTATCCAGTCGGCTACGGCTTATTGCCATCTAACCCAATAAAAACGCTGCTTCAGTTTCTCAAGTGTTTTTGTTACTCCACTAGGTCCATTGTGAAATTATTGCAAAACTTTACTTATCTTGGAGCATGGCACAACTATTAAATTTGAAGTTGTTTTGCCATCTACACTTTCCCATACGCGGTATAGGCACCCTTTTATTACCTTGAGGCTACTCCACTGATCCCAATAAGATTTGGCGAGTGGGCTCTCAGCCAAAATTTCATTCCGGGACGGTCTTCTGCCCTCCTCTTTGCCTGCTATAATTTTCCCCAGTATACTGTCGTCCCTCTGTGCCGCTTACCAGTCTTCATCAGAGTCGATGTGCATTATCCGAACATCAACAACGCCTTCCGTTTGTTCGGTTTTAATGCAATGTTTACACTCTAAATAGCAGGGTCTTCTTGAAAGAGCACCCGCATTGTTATGTTTTGTGCCCCTTCTATGCTCAATACTGAAGTCGTAGCTATGCAGGCGCTCAATCCACCTTGCCAGTTGCCCTTCAGGATTTTTAAACTGCAATAGCCATCTCAGTGCAGAATGGTCGGTCCTTAATGTAAAGTGTTGACCACACAGGTACTTATGCTAATGTTTAATGCATTTCAATACTGCCAGAAGCTCACGTCGTGTCACACAGTAGTTCCTCTCAGGTTTTGAGAGTACACGGCTATAGTATCCTATGACTTTTTCAGTGCCATTAACTACTTGTGGGCCCCCGTTTGCGGGGGCTAGCGCTTGCCTCTTCGTGCTTACTCGTTTTAGTTTAACGGGGACTCTTGTGCTGTTGTTTGGTTCACCCGCTTGCTGTTTCTTTGTGGCGAAGCAGATCTACCTCGTCGAAAGTGAATTTCTGTGTAGCGCAGACTGGGTCGCGAATGCCGTTAACGAACACCTCAGTTTTAAAGTGGTCCGGGAACGGGTGGTTCTCGCCTGGATATGTGAGCTGCACTAAACGCTCGAATTCCATTGCGAAATCTTGTAGAGACTCGTTAAGGTTCTGAACTCGACATCGCAATTACATTCTGTATAAATCACGCTTGTGCTCACCACCATACTTGCGCTGCAACGCTGCCGTTATTTCACTACAGTTGTTTCTGCTGCATAATGGCACGGTCCCAAGTACCTCTGCGGCTGTACCCTTTAAGGCAAAAATCAACTCTATGGCCTTCTCTTCAGCATCCCATCCATTTCAACTAGCAACCGTCTCGGTTGTATGAAGGTGGAAAAACAAAATAGATTTATAACGAAAAAAGTTTGTTTGTTGTGTTTTCTTGAATTTCAAATCCTATGGTTTTGCTTGTGTAATTCTTAATTAATTTTTGGGAGTTTATGTATAAGCTAAGTGGTTTTTTTATATTGGAATTAAGTTAAAGTCTAATGATGATTTGGTGTAAGAACCAATAAAATGCAGGCATATAGACATATTTGACCACATAAAAAACAAAAAGCACTATTTTAATTTTATTTATTTAATGTCCTTAAGTCTCCTTAACTTGCAATGTCCTTTTAATTAGTTTTGCAATTCCACTTCTGAAACCAATTTGTTACGTTTTCATACCTTTTCGTAAAAACGCTTTTTACTAATCCTTCAAGGATTCGTTTAATTGCATCAAATTAAAAACACAGACAATTAATTTTAAAAATATAATGCGACAACACTTTAACACGAGTATTTGTACTTCTAAAACCTTAGCGATGTTAACTCGTCTAGATTTAAAATCACACTCTTGTTGCTGATCTCTGGCAGCGACTTTATATACTCAAAGTGACGTCGTCTGGTATCTTCGCGAAGCATCGGGTCATGGTTGCTGTTGGTTGTGCTTTACTTAACATGTACCTTGTTTGTTTTGCTTATTGTAACTATGTGTGGTTGCTTATATGAGTGTTCTGTGTGTTGTGTAGTTTTGCTTCTTCTTGTGCTATGTGTGTATTGGCTTTGTATATTCGCATACATGCTTAGGGGGTACTTGGATACAATATCATTTAAGCTGGAAGTACATAACACGCGTTTCACGCGTAACGCGTTCTATGCGTTTCATACTTCAGACGCGTTTTTCAACTCAAGTTACATGCAAAGCGTTTTATGCGTCAATGTTTATGTTTTGATCAGCTGAAGTGTAATATTCACAAAAGTTCATTTTGCTAAAATGTTAAATAATATTTCTGTACAATAGCAATCTTTTGTTGTATCAAAAACAGCTGAAATTTTTTTTTTGATGACTGGTGCCGCGCGTACAAAAGTATAAAGTAGATCTACTTTACGCGTCAAGCGTTCTACGCGTTTTGCCATGTAACTTGTTACATACAATTGCACTAGTTCTACTTTTTTGACAGACGCTTATAGCGCGTAGACGCGTGTTATGTACTTTCAGCTTAAGAATAACATCATCATCTCGTAGCTAGGTTTATCGTTGTTGTTATCCTCACAGTCTCGAATGATCTTGTATATTCTGTATTCGGAATATTCCATTTCCGTTAATTTGAATATTATCTATATTCTGTTGACCAGGGTTGTAATATTTTGAATTGATAGTGCTACCAGGTACATATAGGCACATTGCCGTTATATTTGAATCTATTTTTAATCTTTGTAACAATATGCTTTTGCAACCGAACATACTTTTCCGCTTTCTATGTTAAACCACCTAAATCACTTTGTTAAAGAACGTAGGTGTTACTGATTGCAGAATAGCGAAAAAGTTATCAATCAATGGTTCAATTTTAAAATAACATAAAATTTATTAACTTAAAATTAACATTTTTGGAATAATATTTAATTAATTGATTTCTATATTGGATATGATATATTATATTTGTATACGCAATTACTTTCATTTTTGTGTTTAATATACATATATATATATATATATATATATATATATATATATATATATATATATATATATATATATTAAAAAACGGTATAAAAAGTACATTTTGCTTATTTAGCTCGTATACAAGCCAAACGAAATCGGGAACTGCGAATGCAGTAAAAATGCACTGTCTGGTGTGCATTACAGACCGAAGGCATCGTTAGCAGCATTTGGGGCACAGAAAACCCGCACGCCTACATTGAAAAGCCGACGCACCCAAAACGAGTCACTATTTGGTGCGGATTTTGGTCCAGAGGCATAATTGGGCCATTTTTCTTCGAAAATCAGTAAGGAGTGGCCGTTACAGTCAATGGCGATCGTTATCGGGCCATGCAGCCATGTGAATGAAATTATTTTCCATTATTAACCGGAAGGATTGTACTTTCAAATAAAAAAAGAAATTTGAGAAAATATTCAGTAGTTTTGTTTATAGCATTTTCAAAAAAACAAGTTATTTGGTGGACCCTATATATATATATATATATATATATATATATAATTATGTTATAATTGCCGAATGAATAAAAATACGTCCTCTCATTTTAAATGTTTATTAAGAAGAACTTTTATTGGTTCAACGTGTTATTACTAACTTTCTCATCATGACATTCGCCATAGAGTTACCACATGGTACCGAAATGTAACGTGACATATATATATATATATATATATATATATATATATATATATATATATATATATATATGTGGTGAAATATATATTTGTATATCTTTATATATCGCACATTTGCGATATATGTATTTCATTTTAAATTTTATTTTTATTAAAGTCACAGTCTAATAATATTTGCAAACAGAAAACGAAATTTTAACGAAAATGTCATAAGGATTGTGACACTTTCTTGTCGAGAAAAATTGAGAGAATGGATGTACCTCGTATGCTATGTATCGTTTTGGGCTTATCCCCACAGAAAAAGTCCAGTGGCGTTTGAGACTAATTCACGGGTCAAAAACGTGGAACCACACGCTTCCTTCGATAAATCAATTTTGGGGTGAACTGTGTGGCATATTGCGTTGTCTTATTGAAACCCCAGCTCCTGCACCTCATGGTTGTTCAATTGATGAACTAAATAGTCAATAATCATGAATGTAACCTTCCGACATTGCTTACAAAGAAGTACGGACCAATGATTCACCAGTCCATAAAACACCCGAAACAGTCATTTTCTCTTTGGATGTGACGGTGTCTGAACAGACACTTGAGGATTATCTTTTTATTTATTTATATATTTATTTATTTATTTAAATTAGTCTATGGACAATTTCCTTACAGGCTATTTAAGCAGAATAGTATATAAATCAATTCAATTAATACAAATTAAATATTACGCTATTTATAGAACATAGCAAAAGTTAATGATTAACAAGAAAAAACGTTATATTCGACCGGGTCGAATCTTAAATACACTCCAAATATTTAGTAAGTGAATTTGAAATGTTTAACTTGGTGGGACAGAGTTCCTTTATATAATATCGTACGTCAACGCCCACTAAAGGGGGCGGGGTTCAAAAATATACAATATCATTTTTTCCACAGACGAACGTATGGGCATTGCTAGACCGTCTTAGACTTCATCACAATTCTCTTTGGAGGGTATAAAAACTGCATTTTGGCGGGGTCGCTCTGGCAAGGGCTGTGGGGGAAACATTTCACCTTTGTCATAAAACTCTAAAACTAAATGCTTGGGATGATTATACACAAAATTAAAAAAAAATTTTATTAATTTTTAATAGGGTCATTTAGCGGGCAAAGGAGGAGGAGGGGAAAGGGCAGCAACAGGCAGTCATAAAACTCTAAAGATAAATGCTTGGGATGATTATATACAAAATTTAATAAAAAAAAATTTGTTTTTGGTAGGGTCATTTAGAGGGCAAAGGAAGAGGGGGGAAGGGGGGGGGTAGGGCAGAAGTCGGCGGTCAAAAAACTCTAAAGATAAATGCTTGGGATGATTATATACAAAATTTACAAAAAAAAAATTTTTTTGGTAGGGTCATTTAGGGGGCGAAGAGGAAGGAGGGGGTAGGGCAGAGTAGTACCAGGTTTCGTCTCAGCTTCGTTATTAAAGCTTAAAAGTGTTATTTTTAAGGAATGTAGGCTTAAGTAAAACAATTTGTTAAATTGTTATGCTATTTTTGCCTATAATAACGCCCACTGAAGTGGGCAGGGTCAAAAAATATTTTTATTTTATTTAATGGCTCCAAGTTTAAGGCGTTGGACCGTATTTGACATAAAAATATATCATTTGCTTAACAAAATAACCAAAAACTTTAAAAATTATGTTGTTTTTTCTGGGTTGGTTTAGTTCTTCTTAGGGGAACTTTTTTCCCTCTTGCCTCATTTAGCCCATCTTCGAACTCAGCCTGCTCTAAGCTTCAAAATATATTTATGCCTAATTTCAAGAGTCTAGCTCTTTTCGTTTGGACTGAATCGTGATTTCCACAGACGGACGGACGGACGGACATGCTCAGATCGTCTTAGATTTCATCACTGATGAAGAATATATATACTTTATGGGGTCTGAGATGGATATTTCGATGCGTTACAAACGGAAAGACAAAGTGAATATACCCTCCAAATTCTTTTTTGGAGGATATAAAAAAACATATGGCGTTACGTTTGATGATACAAAGGTTCTGCGAAAAATCTATAAAATGATACATTTCATTAAAGCAAGTACATAGTTTTCTAAGAGGATCTGACATTTCATAGTTAGTACGACAAGCTGCAACATAGAGTGGGTTAAAAGAACGAATATTGAAACATATGTTGTTCAGTAAAAATTCTGAGTTGATGTTACCACTGAAAAGATTTACCATAAAAGAGGTGTTAAGCATTGTTCTCCGGCTCTTTAAAGTAGGAAGATTAATTTCAGCTAATATCGTAGAGTATGATGGAAGTGCCATCCGATTTTTATCAACGTTTCTTAGGCAGAAAATTAGAAATTGTTTTTGAACGGATTCAAGACGTTTCAAGACGTTCAATATGAACGTTATACAGTGGATCCCAAATTATGCTACTATATTCTAAAATTGGCCGAACTAATGCAATGTACAATGTGTTAGTGACATAAGGATCATTAAACTGTTTTGCCCATCTCTTAATGAATGCAATGATACTTCGGGATTTGTTAACAGTCATAGTAATGTGTTGGACAAAATTAACTTTACTATCGAGTAAAATTCCCAAATGCATAACTTCGTGAAGCGTTTTTAAATTATAACCATTAAGGTTATAGTTGTGAACAGGGCTGTGTGATCTTGAAAATTGCATATGATTATATTTGTTCAAGTTTAATTGCATTAAGTTTAGTTTACACCAAATATAAAAATTGTTTAAATCATTCTGCAAGAACTGTTGATCAGATGTAGTTTTTATTTCGCACCATATTTTTACGTCTTCTTTGCAAATACGTCAGTTTTGTTTATTAACGTATCCATTGAAACTAAAGTGAGCTTTATCGTTAAACAAAATTCGTTTATGAAAATCAAAATCAACGGCAGTCTTGTTTAGGGCCCACTTGAGCACAATTTGTGTTGTTCAGGTTTATTAAAACCACACATCAGCCAAGCTCAGCTCTTCCATTTTGGGCAAAAATTTTTTATCAGAACTCGGTAGCGCTCGTCATTCAAAGTAACGCTTCTGCGTAAATGAAAAAGTACGTTCCAATGGTGCGACCGACCATCTTAAATACCCTCCAAAAATTTAGTAAGTAAATTTAAAATGTTTAACTTGGTGGGACAGACTTCCTTTACATAATATCGTACGTCAACGCCCACTAAAGGGGCAAGGTTCAAAAATATATGCTATCATGTTTTCCACAGACGAACGTATGGGCATTGCTAGACTGTCTTAGACTTCATCACTGTTCATGAGTATATATATACTTTATGGGGTCCTTTTCTCTTTGGAGAAAAAACTTTATAAATTATGTGGTTTTTTTCTGGGTTGGTTTAGCTCGTTTTCTGAGGGAAATTTTTTCCCCCTTGCCCGATTTAGCTCATCTCAGAACTTTTCTTGTGCTATCCTTCAGGATATAACTGTACCAAATTTCAAAAGTCTAGCTCTTTTCGTTTGGGCTGAATCGTGATTTCCACAGACGGACATACGGACATGCTCAGATCGTCTTAGTGAGTATACCCTCCATTTTCTTTTTTGGGAGGGTATAAAAAGATATATTAATTAAAGAAAACAAAAGCTGAATCAACGGAACAGCTTAAGCTTCTTTTTATACCCCCCAAAAAAGATTATGAAAATAATTTAAAATTTACAAGTTGTGAATTCTCAGATGGTTTTCGGAAGTATATGCATAAGATGAGATATTTTTAACTTTTCAAAACTGTGGTTAAAGTCTAATGACGATTTGATAAAGCACCAATGAAATGCATATAGACATTGCTTAACCACCAAAAAATAAATTTCATTTATATATAATAGTATTGTGACAACAATGTGTTAAACAAAAAATTTTATAAAGGTTTTTCGTTATTTTGGTAAGCAAATTATATATTTTTATGTTAAATACAGTGTAAAATTTAACAAATTGATTTACTTAAGTCTACATTCCTTAAAAATACCAATTTAAGCTTTAATGACGAAGCTGAAACGTAACCTGGTACTACTCTGCCCTACCCCTCCCTCCCATTTCACCCCCTAAATGACCCTATCAAAAATAAAATAAAAATATATATTCAATTTTGTATATAATCATCCCAAGCATTTATTTTTAGAGTTTTATGACTGCCTGTTTCTGAACTACCCCCTCCTCCCTCTAAATGACAATATAAAATTATTTTTATACCTTCCAAAAAAGAATTTGGAGGGTATATTCACTTTTTCATTCCGTTTGTAACGCATCGAAATATCCATCTCAGACCCCATAAAGTATATATATTCTTGATCAGTGATGAAATCTAAGACGAACTAAACATGTCCGTCCGTCCGTCCGTCTGTGGAAATCACGATTCACTCCAAACGAAAAGAGCTAGACTCTTGAAATCTGGCACATATATATTTTAAAGCTTAGAGCAGGTTAAGTTCGAAGATGGGCTAAATCGGGCAAGAGGGAAAAAAGTTCCCCTAAGAAGAACTAAACCAACCCAGAAAAAACAACATAATTTTTAAAGTTTTTTGGTTATTTTGTTAAGAAAATGATATATTTTTATGTCAAATACAGTCCAACGCCTTAAACTTGGAGCCATTAAATAAAATAAAAATATTTTTTGACCCCGCCCACTTCAGTGGGCGTTATTATATGCAAAAATAGCATAAAAATTTAACAAATTGTTTTACTTAAGCCTACATTCCTTAAAAATAACACTTTTAAACTTTAATGACGAAGCTGAGACAAAACCTGGTACTACTCTGCCCTACCCCCTCCTTCCCCTTCGCCCCCTAAATGACCCTACCAAAAAAATTTTTTTTTTTAAATTTGGTATATAATCATCCCAAGCATTTATCTTTACAGTTGACTGCCGATTTCTTCCCTACCCCCCCCCCCCCCTCTTCCTTTGCCTCCTAAATGACCCTACCAAAAAATGGATTTTTTTTTTATTTTGTATATAATCATCCCAAGCATTTATCTTTACAGTTTTATGACTGCCGATTTCTGTCCTACCCCCCACCCCCCTTTCTTGGCCCCCTAAATGACCCTACCAAAAAAATTTTTTTTTTTTAAATTTTGTATAGAATCATCCCAAGCATTTATCTTTAGAGTTTTATGACTGCGGATTTCTGCCCTACCCCCCCCCCCCCTTTCTTCCTTTGCCTCCTAAATGACCCTACCAAAAAAAAGATTTTTTTTTTTAAATTGTGTATACAATCATCCCAAGCATTTATCTTTAGAGTTTTATGACTACCTGTTGCTGCCCTACCCCCTCCTCCCCCTTTGCCCGCTACATGACCCTAGTAAAAATATATAAATTTTTTTTTTAATTTTGTGTATAATCATCCCAAGCATTTATTTTTACAGTTTTATGACTGCCGATTTCTGTCCTACACCCCCCCCCCCCCCCCCTTGCCACCTAAATGACCCTACCAAAAATAAAGAATTTTTTCTGTAAAATTTGTATATAATCATCCCAAGCATTTATCTTTAGAGTTTTATGACTGCCGATTTCTGCCCTACCCACCCCCCCTCTCCCCTCTTCCTTTGCACCCTAAATGACCCTGCCAAAATATTTTTTTTTTTTTAATTTTGTATACAATCATCCCAAGCATTATTTATCTTTAGAGTTTTATGTCTACCTGTTTCTGCCCTACCCCCTCTCCACCTTTGCCCTCTAAATGACCCTATCAAAAAAAAGAAATTTTAATTTAGTATATAATTATCCCAAGCATTTATTTTTAGAGTTTTATGACAAAGGTGAAATGTTTCCCCCACAGCCCTTGCCAGAGCGACCCCGCCAAAATACAGTTTTTATACCCTCCAAAGAGAATTGTGATGAAGTCTAAGACGGTCTAGCAATGCCCATACGTTCGTCTGTGGAAAACATGATATTGTATATATTTGAACCCCGCCCCCTTTAGTGGGCGTTGACGTACGATATTATATAAAGGAACTCTGTCCCACCAAGTTAAACATTTCAAATTCACTTACTAAATATTTGAAGGGTATTTAAGATTCGACCCGGTCGAATATAACGTTTTTACTTGTTTTTCGTATTTAATTGTCCCCAGAATTTATTTTTAGAGTGTTTTGACTGCCTGTTTTCGCCCTACCACCTCCTCCCCCTTTGCCACTTTGGGTGCGGTTGGCTGAAGTAGTAGAACACGAGACTATGAAGTGGAGGGTCATGAGTTCGAGCCCGCGCTGAGCCATGAAATATTGTGTTGAATTTTTCTGATCAGCATTGGTGCGTGGTTGTGTTAGTTTGTAACGTGGTTTTGTCGTCGGCTTAGGTAGTTCAGCGATTGTACAATGTCGACTTACGGATCCACAAACCTTAAGTAAATAAAAACACCAATATTTTCCCTTTCGTGGGCAAAATTAACAATCTCTTTATTTAAAGTTTTATATAAAAATAAAATAGCAGCAGAGGCGGTGATCAGAATCGGTAGCTTATCGCTTCGGCGTAGGTTCGGTAATATTTCTCTCCGGTTCAGGTTCGGTAGTTTGGATTATCAGCCCAGGTTCGGTAATCTTCGGCTCAGGTTCGGTGACGACGGTAGCCGGTTTGAAATCGTTGACGGTCGTAGATGTCTTATAATTAATCGTAAAATAAGTACAATAAATCTTACAGCTAGTTATAACTAAAGGCTAACTACGGTAATCTACTTCCGCTAGTCGGACTACGTTCTACAGTATTAAACAGTCAGCCGAGGCCGCTGTGGAGAACTGTCAGCCTAAGCCGCTGTGAAAAACAGTCAGCCGGAGCCGCTGTGGAAAACAGTCAGCCGGAGACGCAGTGGAAGACAGTCAGCCGAAGCCGCTGTGGAAAACAGTCAAGCGAAGACGCTGTGAAAAACAGTCAGCCGGAGCCGCTCTAGCAAACAGTCAGCCGAAGCCGCTGTGGAAAGCAGTCAGGAGAAGCCGCTGTGCAAATTTATTAAAGTAGTGAGGGGTTGCTGGGTAGCTTTCCACTACGGAATTTCTAGGCAGAGTAGTCTCGACCTCGGTGTTGGTGGGATTAGTTTCCTTTCGTAAATTTCTCAGTATATTATCGGTAGTTTCCCTTCGTGCTGAGACGAAGTATAACCTAGGTTTCTAATGCCGTACCACTTATGAAGCCTCTGAGAATTATTGTTTACAAACAGTGGCTTGCGTATACTGCAAATATACTGTGAGCAGTGTGTATATCGTATGTGTGTATGTACATTGTTGTATGTGTGTATGTACATTGTATCACACATTCCTTCCGCCCTGCAATTCTCAACATACTGCGTTACGCTGTGGAAGCTAACTTCATGTAAACATGTTTGACGTTACATTCCCTCCCTGCTTTGGAGAGCAATGCTCTGGCGATCTTGGCGGTGTTAGGTTTGGAATTATTTTTGTTTCAATATGAGCTTAGTTATTCGTTGGTGGATCCTTTCCCGTAGGACCTGAGATCCTGCACATTCGCTCGGGCCCGTTGATTGCTGTTTTGTGTGAGTTCCACGATATTGGACGCAATTTTGCGTTTTACTGTAAACGGTTCTGAGTATTTCTCGGCGAGTTTTTGGTTAAAATTGTCGGCTACTGCTGACAAAGGTCTCCCTCATTTCAGACTGCTTCATTTGTCTGGGGCTCCCAAGGGCGTCGACGGAGATTGTAATACTTGGCCTTTCGCTTCCTCTCCTGTGTTCTACGTTTTGATACTTCTGACCATGTCTCGTTTATGTATCTTTCGGTATATCTTACGCTTTAGCTAGTGGGGTTCCTCTAATAGATTATTTCGGCCGGTGAAAAAGTGGAAACTTCGTTATTGGAGTTGTTGATGACGAACGCTATCTCAGGTTTCCGTTTGTCCCAGTGTCGATGTTCGGTTCCCGTCTGTTGAGCGATCATTGTTTTAACGGTGCGATTCATTATTTCGGTGGATTTATCTTATTGAGGTGTCGACCGTATCATTTGGCCATTTAGTCGTAGTTCGAGGTTCAGTGTTGCTAGAAAATCCATTTCCAGTATCATTTCCTCCGCTAGGGAGGTGATTACCGGTATCCGCAAGGGAACCGTTATTCCCTGATATTGGACGTCTAAATGGAATTCCTCCAAGAAGGGTGCGAGCGACTGGTTGGGCATTTGAACTTGGCCCTGGGTACGGACAGGGTTAATGTTTAATTTCAGCAGGAGTCGTTTTAGGGCCTGGCCCATATACGTGCAGGAGGATCCGGTAGCGATCAGCGCCCGGATTCGTTTGTCGTGGGTCGTTATCAAGACGTAATACCGCCCATCATTAGCTGATTGTGGTTGGGTGGGTACTTCGGATATGACCTGACGACAGGAGCACGACCGTGAGTGTCTACCATCTTCACCGCAATATGAGCAAAATTGCGGAGATGGAAACCGGCATGCGTATCTCCTATGTCGAATTCCCTTGCACCTCCAGCAAGCTGGTTCTCTTACGTAAGCCAGGCTTGAAATCATGTGCAAGCTCTGTGAGCGTTCCTCTTTTTTCAGGGCTTCTATTCATCCGCCATACTGATCAGGTCGTCCAAGTCGTTAAAATCACTGCGACGGACGTAATGTCGGTATTCTGTGCGAAGGCCGTCGTAGATACGGTCGAGGTGTGATAATTTCCGAAGCGTAGGATGTTGTCTCGCGATCATGAGCATGGTAAGGATGTAATCCTTGACTCGTTCTCGTGTGTATTGTCTTCGATTGTAAAAACTCTGCTCCAATTCTGACAGGTATCGCGTAGGGAGAAAAAATTTCTCCATTTCCCTTTTAAACGTCTGCCAGTCGTATATTGACGCTCTTTTGACGCGGAACCATTTGAGCGCGTTTCCTGTCAGCATTCTTAGCATCGAGGGTAGGAGACGGTCTAGATCGATGGGGTAACACTCGGCTAACTCTTCGAGTCACTCTAAAAATTCCATTAAAGCGGGTTCGCAGGAATACTTCATCTCCCATCGCTGGACAATATTCATGATGTCAATGTGTGGTAGGAGGTGTGTAGAGGGTTCTGTTAGTGGGTGAAGACTGGTCGAAGCCTCGAGATTGTTGCTTTGTTAGTGCTGGGACGATTCTTCTTCGTTGGCGGTTGTGTCCTTTTTAGCGCGTTGCGAATCGGGACCCTGCTCGGGCGCCATTTCTAATGTGGTTCTGTCGTCGGCTTAGGTAGTTCAGCGATTGTCCAAGGTCGACTTACGGATCCACAAACCTTAAGTAAATAACAAGACCAATATTTTCCTTTTCTTGGGCAAAATTAACAATCCTCTTTATTTAAATTTTTATATCAAAATATAATAGCAGCAGAAGCGGTTATCAGGTGCTATGAAAGCGCAGGATCGGTAGTTTAGCTCTTCGGCGTAAGTTCCGCAATATTTCTCTCCGGTTCAGGTTCGGTAGTTTGTGACTTATCGGCCCAGGTTCTGTAATCTTCGCTTCAGGTTCGGTGACGAGGGTAGCCGGTTTGAAATCGTTGACGGTCGGAGATGTCTTATAATTAATTGTAAAATAAGTGCAATAATTCTAACAGCTAGTTGTAACTAAAGGCTAACTACGGTAATCTACTTCCGCTAGTCGGACTACGTTCTACAGTAGTAAACAGTCAGCTGAGACCGTTGTGGAATACAGCCATCCGAAGCCGATGTGGGAAACAGTCAGCCGGAGCCGCTGTGGAAAACATTCAGCCGAAGCCGCTGTGGACAAGAGTCACCCGAAGCCACTGTGAAAAACAGTCAGCCAAAGCCGCTGTAGAAAACAGTCAGCCGAAGCCACTGTGAAAAATAGACAGCCGGAGCCGCTGTGGAAAACAGTCAGCCGGAACAGGTGTGGAAAACAGTTAGCCGAAGCCACTGTGGAAAACAGTCAGCGGAAGCCGCTGTGGAAAACAGTCAGCCGAAGCCGCTGTGGAAAACAGTCAGCGGAAGCCGCTGTGGAAAACAGTCAGCCGAAGCCGCTGTGGAAAACAGTCAGCCGAAGCCGCTGTGCAAATTTATTAAAGTAGTGAGGGGTCCCTGGCTAGCTTTCCACTACGGAATCTCTAGGCAGGGTAGTCTCGACCTCGGTGTTGGTGGGATTCGTTTCCTTTCGTAAATCCCTCGGTGTATTAGCAATGGTTTCCCTTCGTGCTGAGACGAAATATAAGGCATGTTCGTGTTCGGATCGAATCTCCCCGATTGTGTGTTAACTTAGGTTTCTTATGCCGTACCACTTATGAAGCCTCTGAGAATTATTGTGTACAAACAGTGGCTTGCGTATACTGCAAATGTACTGTGAGCAGTGTGTATGTCGTATCACACATTTCTTCTGCCCTGCAGTTCTCAACATACACACTGCCCTGCAGTATTGAGTTACGCCGTGGAAGCTAACTTCATTTAAACGTGTTTCACGTTACAAGTTGTTGCCAGCATGTTTCAATGATGATGGCATAGTCACTGGTCACTGAACATAATTGGCGGCGACTGACACTATCATGTACTAAAAGCAGAGTAACAGCACTCACCTTCGTCGGCCCTGTAGCAAAAATTAGACGGCGAAGTAGAAAAGGTTGAAATAACTAAAAAAAAACTATCTATCTTCTCATCTTTCCTAATCTGTCCCCTCAATACCATCCCCTCGTTGTCAGTTCCGGCACAATGCATTGCGTATATAGGGGTCATCCCCTGAGTGTTGGTCCAAGACAAAAAAAAATGGCCCTATCAAAAAAAAATAATAATAATTTTAAGGGACATATTACACTTTAGAGTAATATGAAAGAAAGTAGTTCTTCGATGATTTCATGGTAGTTTTGAGCTTTTCTGTTTCCCAAAATTTTGTGGCACACATTCACAAAAGATGTCCATGCTCTTTCTTCCTCACCGTTCAATTTCATTCTAAGTACCTCATCCTTTATAAGCTCTCGTATTTGTGGACCTACAAATATGCCTTTTACTTTTGCATCGCTGATTTTAGAAAATTTGCTCTTAATGTATAGAAAGCCTTCACCGTCCTTGTTCATTGCTTTGACAAAATTTTTCATAATGCAAGATTCTTTAATAATCAACAGACAGACTAAGACCAATCAATAGTTTGTCACGATTTCGTAGATCTAGCGTAGGCCCACAATGGTAACAAACTGTACCAATGGAGGTAAATCCATCCATGTCACGTTTTATCCAAAATAGAACAACACAAGGAAGAACGAATTTTGTCCCACACCAGACTTTTATTCCAAATCAGGGTACTGATAAACCTCAAAACAATTCGAATGTGGAAAGTACTCAATTTACTGACTATAGAGAAAAACCACAGAAGAGATATTATGAAAGTGACAAGCAACCTGTTGCCAGGTTTCAACGCATTAACAATTTAATTAAACAAGCACTATTATACGATTCAAACGACGGACAGCGATACGATGACTATACACAAGATCACTACCATAAGGACTACGACAATGATCATTACAATAATAACTTCAATGATTACGAAAGTGACAACCAAAAATGACACTGAATATAAAGACGAAATTAATTTTTTAGACCTAGTCACCCCTGCCTACCCTATGTCAGCAGGAGATTTGCAGGAAGAGAATTAAAATTCCAGGTGGAGATGGGTGAATCGAAGAATTATATTAAAAATTTGGATTTTTTAAAAGGTATAAACGTTTTAGAAGCACCCTTACAATAAAATAGCAATGCATTTTTTTTGCTAAAGTCAATAAACGTGGAATTTTTATTTTATCAACACTTAAAACTTTTGAAGGAATTATGGTTTTTGACCTTCTTAAACATCTGGCCACTCTCCTCGATATTAAAAAAAGTATCATAAATTACAGGGACGGAAAAGACGTCTTATCATACCTATTTTGTTAAGATGTTAATAATTTAACTTGGCACCCATGTCCAAATAAGGAGCATTTGCTGGTCTAAATGAGGCATTGCTGTATAACACTAACGTAATAGCGACAATAAGGACAACGAACCGATTAACTCGTGACCATATCCCTACCCAATAGCAGCTGCAGCCTTTGTAAATAAGGAAGTAGAAAACCTTTTAGCTAGTGGAATAATTCGGCCATCGCGGTCGCCATTTAAGAACCCTATATGAATAGTTGACAAAAAAGGACTTGATACAGAACGAAATCGTCAAATGCGCCTAGATAGTGACTTCAGTGACAAGACTATTTGTGATAAATACCCTATTCCAGACATCTCTGTAATCGTATCTAGTTTAGGAAAGTCCAATTATTTCACGACACTGGATCTTAAATCCGGTTTTAAGAAAATTAATTTGGCAGAAAGAAATCGTGAGAAAACTGCCTTCTCTATCAACAATGGAAAATATAAGTTTTGTCATTTACCATTCGGGCTGAAACGCACATGGAATTTTCCAGCGGGCCATAGATGATGTTTTTAGAGATCAAAGAGGTAAATGCTGTCATGTCTTTATTGATGATGTAATCATCTTTTCCAAAACTAAAGAAAAACACTTGCAGGATATTGATACAATTCTATCGAAACTATTTTAAGCAGGAATTCGCGTCTCAAAGGAAAAATCTAAATTTCTAATATCAGAAGTAGCATTTTTGGGTTTTATCGTGTCGCACGATGGAATTAAAACTTGCCCGGAAAAAATTAAAGATATCGTCAATTACAAGGTGCCGAGAACTCTTAGAACCTTGAGGTAATTTTTAGGTTTGGAAGGATATTACAGACGCTTTGTAAAAGACTACGTGAAAATTGTCAAACCGTTAACGAAATTTCTGAGACGGGATAACGGACATATAGGGTCAAACCGTTCAATGAATATAAAGGTGGAATTGAAGGACGAGGCACACTTAGCATTCGAAAAAATTAAGAAAATTCTTGCACCTGAGGATGTTTTCCTTCTTTACCCAGACTTTCAAAAGCCGTTTTATTTGACAACGGACGCCTCTTCACACGCAATCAGAGCAGTGCTGTCACAGAACGGGGAATCACGATGGTATCAAGAACACTGTACAAGACCGAGGAAAACTACGCCACGAATGAGCGTGAGCCATAGGGTGGTCATCACAAAAATTACTTAATTATTTGTACGGAACCAAGCAGCTAAATATTTTCACAGACCACCAGTCACTTACCTTCGCAATGTCTGATAAAAATCCAAAAGCGAAAATTGAGAGGTGGAGAGCATATGTGGAAGAATTTTCACCAACATATTTTTACAAGCCAGGGAAAAAAACTATGTTGCGGATGCCTTAACTAGGCAATATTTGATTATGTTAGAAAATTCCTCTGATTTAGACGATGAAAGGGTTGCGTCTTTCGAAAACAGCTGTTCTGCTCTGCTGTGTAAGTTGAATAACAAAAAACTGATGTAGACTTGCCTTTGTGCCTTGGAATATTTATCATATCTTTCTGAGATTTAACATTAAAATTTCGAACAATTAGCCTATAAAATCTTAATACAATTTAATATAGCAATATAAAATGTTCGTTAAAATTCTTACAACATTCAATCCATTTTATTAGAGACGTTCCAAATCCAATTTGATTAAGCTTATAAAAGAGGCTTCTCCAACAAAAGCCTTACTAAAATCAAAATAGATGACATCTGTTTGTTTGCTTGCCAGTGACAAATCCATCGTTAACTAAGGTTGTTAATTCTAACAGATTCGTAATAGTTGATCGACCTTTACAGAAACCATGCTGCACAGAAGAAAGAATAGACGTTGCTTGATAGGACAATGTATCGCATAAGAGTTGCTCAAACAACTTTAGAATAGCGTTCAGTTTAGCTATACCTCTATAGTTTGGTATATCAGATTTAGATCCAGATTTGAAGAGTGGAATGATGAACGATTTCTTCCAAATTGGAGGAAAATAACTCAATTTGAGTGATTTATTGAATATATAGGTCAATGGCGTGCTTAGTAAATGAGGACAATATTTTAAAATACTACTAGGAATACCATCAGAGCCAGGAACATACGAGAGTTTTAAATTTTTCATATAAGTTAAAAGCGTTTGCTGCTCTATAGGGGGTACATTAAAATTCCCTGATTCAGGGATATGGTAAGAATACTGCACAATACTGCTAAACGTATATGATGAATAGGTTGATGCAAAAAAGGTAGCAAACATATTACTTATAACTTTATCATCTGAAGAGTCACAATCTTTAAACTTGATAACAGAAGGGAAATCTGACACACGCCTGTTCAAATTAACGAAGTTATAAAAAGATTTCGGGTCACTTTTAAATTATTTTTTGCTCTATTTAAATAAGCACTATAAGCCAGTTGATTAGCAATGGTATATCCAGATCTTGCCGAAGAGTACATAGAATAATTTATTTGATATGAATTTTGTTTGTACCTTTTGAATAGTTTACACTTTCGGTTTTGAAAGTTGTTTAGTGTTCCAAGGTGGACCATGGCAGGGGACAGGTAGTACTCTGGGTATTAAAGATAGGAAGCATTTGTGTAGTATCTGGTAAAAATTTTCAATACTAAAATCATTTCCATAAGATAATTCATTTAACCAGTCAATTTGAGAGAGTTCACGCTAAAGTTTAGTATAATTTGTTGATTTAAAACGAAATATTTTATTTTCGTGAGATGTATGTATATAAAATTTTAATAATTTTTATTTCCTGAAAATGTTAACAAGCTGTTTGTAATCGCCACTGTACAAGTACATAAAAATGCAGCTCTGAAAAGTAACCGGTATTATTCTCTTTTTGTATTTTACATTATTATTTTATATTTTGCATTTAATTGTCATTTGTAATTTTACATCCGGAATTTCTTTTAAAAATATCTCTCCTTTCAACCACAAGTAGTAGCGCACAACGTGCCTCATATTTTCTTTAATGAAAAGTTGGTGGTTTTATACCAAAAAGAATTAAAACATAAGGTTGCGTCACAAGCTGACAGTAAAGAAATAATTGAATTTCATCAAAATTAACCTGTGTTGTCAATCTAAATGGGCCACCACGAACTACTAGTGTGAACAAAAATTTTTAATTCTTTTTGTGGTCACTTATTCATGTACCTCGCCAAGTGGATGTAACTGATGCTGGAGTTTTCCGTCCCTACCTACAAGGAAACACAGTTGCCAAAATCAACATAACCTCACACACGTAAGTACCAATATGAACTCATTACAGCACGGTCAACCACACAATGCAGGCGTTTCGCCACAAAACGTCCAACAAATATGTCAGCTTTGCCACGAACAAATCGTCGATGTCATGGTAAGCTGCAACTCATGCCATAAGCCATACCATATAACTTGCGCAAAAGTCTCAAGCCCACAAGAAACATGGTTGTGTCAATCGTGTAACACAAACTCATCGCACTCTGCTTCTAGCACACATTCGTCGTTGGCGTCAAAAGACTCTGTTAGCAGAAGGAAAGCGCTTGAGCTGAAACGGTTAGAAGAAGAACGTGAGCTGTCAATGAGACGCGATCAGGAGTATTTACATAAAAAATATCAAATTCTTCATGAAATTGAAGAAGAAGATGCCGACATTCCAACAGGTTCGAATCAAATTACCCAAAAGCAAAATGCCATAGTCCCACAGGCGAACCTAACCTCACTCAATGCATCCGTACATGCGCCAATCATATCAAATAGCTGCCCTATTATGACCACCGCTGCATACGATCCACCTGTGAACAGCGTAAATGAACAAAACAACATCACAAATTCACAGCCTTATAAATTTATTTATCCAAATTTTTCAGTACACTCAACAGCTCATCAAAATTTAAATCAAACTCATCTAGGTTATTCACAAAACATTAATAATGCACAGCAGTCTCAATCATTTATTAATCCCGGGCAGGCTGAAACATCTCACTCACCGCCGTTGCAGCAAACACCTCTAGGAAATAGGCTAAGATCTGACCAATTACATGCTCGTCAAACCGTGCCCAAGGATTTACCAACTTTCTCTGGCTGTCCCGAGGAATGGCCTTTGTTCAGCTCTACCTATGATTGGTCTGCAGAAGTCTGCGGGCTGACGGATGCAGAAAACTTGATAAGGCTCCAAAGAGCACTCCGTGGTGAAGCATTAGAGGCTGTTAAAAGAATTCTGGTTCATCCGTCATGTGTACCACACGCTATTTCCACTCTGAAATTATTATACGGGCAGCCAGACAAGATTCTTTTTTCACTAAAAAACAAAATAAGAATATTACCACAAATTGACGCCAACAAAATGGAAACAATTACCAACTTTGCGATCCAAGTAAAGGGTCTCCAATCAACAATTGAAGCCTGTGGCCTTATTGATGAACTAAATAATTCATCGTTGCTCCAGGAACTCGTCTCAAAATTGCCTCCGTATTATCAAATAATTTGGGGTTCAACCAAACTAAATCTTCAGCAAAATAATAAAAAAGCAAATTTAACTCAATTTTCCAATTGAATATTTGATATTGGGCTGTCAGCTAACACTGTTAACGTCGAAAATAATACATATGACGGTTGACTCTGTAAATAATCGTAAGCAGAAAAACGTCTTTTGTAACACACACACAGAAACCAATAAAAAGAAATGTTTGGTTTGCAGCAGTGACTGCAAAAATGTCTCAAGCTGTAAAAAATTCTTGTCTGCAGATCGCAAAGATAGATGGAATTATGTTAACAAATTAGAGTTGTGCAAGCACTGCTTACGAAAACATTCAGGTGTCTGTTATAACAGAGAAAGAAACTGTAATGTAGAAGGCTGTCAATACAAACATCATAATCTTCTTCATAAATACGAAAGCAATAATGCTGTACAAGAAAACAACAAGAAAGAAAAGGACAGCAGTAGTGTGCAAAATGTAAACGCTCATGATACTCAAAAACAAAAAATTCTCTTTAAAGTAATTCCAATAAGAATTTACGGAAACAACAAAAAAGTCGTCTCTACTTATGCATTTTTAGATGACGGGTCGTCAATATGTTTAATAGATGAAGAAATTGCAAAGCAATTGGATTTAGAGGGGGAAGCTGAACAACTGTATTTAAAATGGACTGGAAATGTAGAAAGAATTGAAGAGAATTCTCAACGTTTAACAGTGCAGGTTTCTGGTAATAACAGCAAAAGATTTGGTATTGATGTTCGTACAGTAAATGGACTTTTTCTGCCTAAGCAAACACTTGATTATGACAATCTTAATAGAAAATTTTATCACTTAAAAGGGTTGCCAGTTATTTTGCTGCTGCACCAAAAATTCTTATTGGACTTAACAATATAAATATTACAGTAGCAAACAAAATTAAATAAGGTGGAAAAAATGAAACAATTGCTATTAAAACTGCATTGGGATGGACAGTTTTTGGACTCTGTGGCAGTAATCAACCAATACAATATAATCTACATATTTGTGAATGTTTGAAGGCAGATAACCAAATAAATCAATTAGTCAAAAGCTTTTTTAGTATTGAGAGCTTAGGTATCAATTATCAAATTTTGAAGGCCACTAAAGAGGATGAAAGATCGTTGCAACTTTTAAATAATTTTACTAAACAACGTGATGATGGTCATTATGAAACCTGTCTACTGTGGCAAAATGATAAAATATTTTTACCAAATAATTATCAAATGGCAAAAAATAGACTTTTGTGTCTTGAAAAGCAAGTAAGAAGAAATAGTGATCTTCTTGCAGTTTATGCTAAAACAATTGACGAATATCTTAACAAGGGCTATATTACCAAAATTGATGCAAGCACTCCAGCTGAGAGGATTTGGTATCTTCCCACGTTTCCAGTATATAGCAAGAATAAACCAGGTAAATGTCGTATTGTGTGGGACGCTGCGGCAAAGTTCAATGGAATTTCTTTAAACTCCATGCTTTACAAAGGCCCAGATCTGTTAGCTTCTTTACAGGCAATACTTTTTCAGTTTAGAGAAAGGTCCGTGGCCATATGTGGTGACATTGAGCAAATGTTTCATCAGGTTTTCATGCGTGAAGAAGACCGACATGTTCAGCGTTTTTTGTGGCGTAATAGCGATGCCAGCAAAGAACCAGATGTTTACCTAATGAACGTTATGATATTTGGAGCCTCATGCGCTCCAAGTATCTCTCAATATGTAAAAAGTACAAACGCTTCCAAATATGAATGTGAGTTTCCACAAGCAGCCTCAGCGGTAAAAAACAACCATTATGTAGATGATTTTCTGTACTCGGCCGATACAGTAGAGCAAGCCGTCAATATATCAAAGGAAGTAAAGCATATTCAAATGCAAGCTGGATTCAACCTTAGAAATTGGGTTTCGAACAAAATCGAGGTAGTTAACTAAATAGAAAAACCACATCAGGCGAATGAAAAACAGTTAAATATGGGATCAGATAAGGAAACTGAAAACGTTTTAGGTATTTTTTGGAATCCAACAGATGATGTTATTGTATTTAAAATTTCACCCCATATACTAAGCAACGATATTATTCGTCTTAATAAAACTCCGACAAAACGACAAATTTTAAAAATTTTAATGACAGTTTATGACCCCTTGGGGCTAGTTGGTAATTTCATTATGTACCTTAAAATTATCTTACAAGAAATTTGGAGAAGTGGCGTTAACTGGGACGAGTCAATAAAAGAAGAGCAACTTGTTAAATGGTACAAATGGTTAAAATATCTTCCCGATTTAGAAAAAGTCAGCATTCAGCGCTGCTATTTAAAATCAATCGTTGATTATACAGATGCACACATAGAGCTTCATACATTTGTGGATGCAAGTGAAAGTGGGTATGCAACTGTAGTCTATTTTCGAATCGTTCGTAATAATAATATCGTTTGCTCTTTAGTGGGTTCTAAAACTCGTGTTGCCCCTTTGAAAATCGCCTCAATACCTCGTTTGGAGTTAATGGCTGCACTCATCGGCTCTCGTTTTGCTAGTAATATTATTAAAAATCACACGACTTCCATAAATAAAAAATATTATTGGCCCGACTCGAAGACAGTTATCAGTTGGCTAAGAAATAGTAATAAAAAATATCACCAATTTGTCTCCCTCCGTATAAGCGAAATTTTGGATACAACGGACCTGCAAGAGTGGCACTGGATCCCCGGTAAGTACAATGTTGCCGTTGAGGCAACAAAGTGGGCTAAAAAACCTGACATTTCAGTTGAAAGTCGTTGGTTCAAGGGTCCTGATTTCCTCTTAACACCTGCAAGTGAATGGCCAAATTATGATACCGGGTTAGAGTCATGTGATTCAGAGATAGACGACTATGTACAGGTCCATGAAACAACAGAAATGTTTATTGACGTAAATCGTTTTTCCAACTGGAGTAGACTGTTAAGAGCTATTGCATATGTTATGCGTTTTTGTGATGCGGTTCAAAAGAAAGCAACATCCAGCCGTGAACTCGAGTCTACAGAACTAGTTAGAGCAGAAAATTTATTATTTCGTCAAGCCCAAAATGAAATTTATACTGAAGAGATACATCTTTTAAAATCAAATAAAAAGCTAAGTAAGTCAAGTCAATTGTATAAAGTTACTCCAAAATTGGATGAAAACCAAATCCTTCGTGTAGAAGGTCGAATAGACAACGCCATTGTTCCTGAGGAGACCAAGTCCCCTATAATTCTTCCCAAAGGTAGTCGTATTACCCAACTTTTAATTATGAAATTTCATTCGAAATATAAACATATCAGTCATGAAACCGTGATAAATGAGGTCAGGCAGCGATTTTACATCCCTCGACTAAGAGCAGTTTTTAAAAACATTTTAAAGCAGTGCCAAATGTGCAAAATTAAGAAAGCAGTTCCAAACTGTCCTCAAATGGCAAAGTTACCAGAAGCCCGATTGGCGTCATTTTGTCGTCCTTTCACATACACAGGTGTAGACTATTTTGGTCCAATTACGGTTACGGTTGGTCGACGTATGGAAAAGAGGTATGGCGCTTTATTTACATGTCTTACCGTGAGAGCTGTCCATATAGAGGTTGTTAGCTCTCTTAATACTTCATCGTGCATAATAGCAATTAGAAATTTTATGTGTCGCCGCGGAACACCGAGAGAGTTTTTTAGCGATAACGGAACGAATTTTGTAAGTTCCGAAAAAGAAATTCGAGTAGCCGTGAAAGACGTTGATAAAAATGAATTAATACGTGTTTTTACTACGGCCTCTACAAAATGGAACTTTATCCCACCCTCGTCTCCTCACATGGGAGGGGCCTGGGAGAGGCTTGTAAGATCTGTGAAAAATGTTTTTTACAGTATTTCACATACTCGTACACCAAGTGACGAACTACTTCGTGGAATGTTAGCTGAAGTAGAGAACATAATAAATTCCCGACCACTGGTTTACGTACCGATTGAGCACGAAAATGCAGAGGCAATAACGCCAAATCATTTGTTGCTGTACTCATCAAATGGCATGAAACCTTTAGCAGAATACGATGACAGCGGAGTTGCACTTAAACATAACTGGCTGGCTTCTCAACAGTACGCAGAAATATTTTGGCGTAAGTGGTTAAAAGAGTATTTGCCGTCTTTAATCATTCGAACAAAGTGGCATGAGAAGACTAAGCCGTTGCAAGTTGGCGACTTAGTTATTGTGGTTGACCCGTCGAGTCCAAGAAACGTGTGGCCAAGAGTTAAAATTGTAGAAACTACCATGGCAAATGACGGTCAGGTACGAAAAGCGAAGGTTCTTACTACAAGTGGAATAATTGTACGCCCGGCTGCTAGACTGGCGGTGCTAGATGTTGCCTCTATTTAGGAGTATGACTTCGAAAGCTTCTTGTCATACTGCAGGGGGGTGTAATCGCCACTGTACAAGTACATAAAAATGCAGCTCTGAAAAGTAACCGGTATTATTCTCTCTTTGTATTTTACATTATTATTTTATATTTTGCATTTAATTGTCATTTGTAATTTTACATCCGGAATTTCTTTTAAAAATATCTCTCCTTTCAACCACAAGTAGTAGCGCACAACGTGCCTCATATTTTCTTTAATGAAAAGTTGGTGGTTTGATACCAAAAAGAATTAAAACATAAGGTTGCGTCACAAGCTGACAATAAAGAAATAATTGAATTTCATCAAAATTAACCTGTGTTGTCAATCTAAACGGGCCACCACGAACTACTAGTGTGAACACTGTTAACGAAATATTGAATATAAATTAGACGAAATAAAATTTTATAAAAAACGACCACAAGCTTGATTAATGTTACAATATAAAAAATTTATATAAAATCTCTAATTTCAATGAACAATTCTTGTTTCAATCTCTATTCTTTTTAAATCAATCTCGTTTTCGGCTTATTTGAAGTACAAATTCGGGACTAAATCGAACTTGAAATTCTTGAATCAATCTCGTTTTCGGGTTATTTCAAATACGAACCGGGGATTAAATCGAACCTGGGGGTCGATTCTGGTTCTGTGAAAACGTGAAATGAAAAGTTTTTTCAGCTTTTCATAGTAGTTCTGATTCGCGTACTATGAAAAAACGTAAGGACAATAATGTGTTTTCATAATGTAAAAAACAGGCGGAATGAAACGAAATTTTTTCATATTTGCACATCAATGGTGATTCTGGTTCAATGCAACTGTGTAAACAACTGTCAAAAAGTTTTCATATGAAAAAAAAATTTTCACTTAATTTATTATCGTGATAACAATGGAGAAGATGAAAACGCGCAACAGTTTATGGAAATACTTTTAAAAAAGTGAATTCAACTATTAATACTTTTCATTCAACTTTTAATATTTTTCATTTAACTTTTAATGCTTTTCATTAACTTTTCTATTCTTTTATATGTATGTATATGCATTATATATATATATATATATATATATATATATATATACATATATATGTTTTTTTTTTTTTTTTTTTTTTATTCATAGGATGAATGGGATGAAATCATCGAAAGACCCTGGCAGTGATGGTGTTTGCCAGGAGTGCGAGACTTTAACACGCTAAAACACCCCTTTACACTGACCCAAAACCTTTCCCTGTGGTACTGCCGTAAGGCTTTACATCACAGGGTGGGAATAGATCCTAGACCTAATCCAACCTAAAGAGATTCTTCTGCGAATCTCTTCTAACCTACGAAGTTCTAACAGAACGAATTTTGCAAAATTGCATACACACGTCCAGTTGTACAAAGATTCCAACATGGTTGGAACTATGTTGTTCGGCCTAATTCTACGCCCTAAATCTGCTTCTAAGCACTCTCTTCTACTATTGAATCGTGGACAGATGAAGAACACATGTTCGGCATCTTCCACGACATTACCATCACAGCTCGGACAAAACGGAATACTGTCATGTCCGAAACGGTACAAGTACGACCTGAAGCAACCATGTCCAGTCAAAAACTGTGTAATATAGTAGTTCAAGTCACCGTGCTTTCTTGATAACCATGTACTGATGTCAGGTATCAGTGAGTAAGTCCATCTTCCCTTATCAGTCGCTGTCCATCGTGCCTGCCACTTACGTAGGCACAAATCTGTCACACCATTTGTACTGTCCGATATCGCCTCTAATTCGATGGGCATCATACCGGCAATGACAAAAGCCGCCTCGTCGGACACAGTTCGGAATGCGCTACATACTCGCAGGGCGGCCAGCCTATACACAGGGGATATCAGATTCACATACGTAGAATATCTCAGTGAACCTGACCATATAGGGGATGCATATAGGATAATGCTTTTAACTACATTCTTGTATTTGGCATGATCCGGGATAAAGCTGAGCAGGTCTTCGATGCTCTGGCACCTATATACTTAAAGTGCTCATGAAAAGATAGACGTGTGTCAATCATGACTCCAAGGTATTTTAGACATTCCCTGGATTCTATGCTACACGTACCAATATTAAGCCTAATGGTTTCCCTACGTTTCCGACTACTAATCAGAACCGCCTCTGTTTTATGGTCAGCTAGAGCTAGACCCATTGACCTGAGCCAAGACCTAACGATCTGAATACTGGCATTTGCAATGGTTTCCGCCTCTAGCAACTCTTTTGCTTCACATACTAACGCTATGTCGTCTGCGAATCCAACTATCTTTGCCTTCTCAGGTAGATTTAACCTCCATCGTACATGACGTTCCACAGTAGTGGGCCAAGTACTGATCCTTGAGGCACACCGCCAATTATCTGGCGTCTCCTAGTACCTTTATCGGTGTCATAAACTAGCTCTCTATTTCGGAAATAATCCTGTATAATTGCCAGTAAATACCCTGGGATGTCTAATCTTGCTAAGGCTTCAACAATACGTCCCCAGTTTGCCGTGTTGAAGGCGTTCTTTACGTCTAGGGTTACGACTACACAATACTCCTTAGTTCCATTTCTCCACCGCTCCCCTTGGATAGCCCTAGCAGCAGTTTCTACTACAACCTTGATAGCATCCACTGTTGATCTTGCTTTCCTGAAGCCATATTGGTTATTTGATAAACCATTCTTAGCTTCAACACAGCCTTCCAATCTTCTACAGATTATACTTTCTAGCAGTTTCCCACTCGTATCTATCATACACAGTGGACGATAAGAGGAGGGGTCGTCTAGCGGCTTATTATCCTTGGGTAACAGTACCAGCTTTTGTCTTTTCCACATTGTTGGAAAAATTCCCTGGCTCAAGCATGCGCTTATTACCTTCAAGAAGTACTCAGGGTGGAGTTTGACAGCTTCTTTTAGCACCATATTTGGAATACAATCTAAGCCTGGTGCCTTATTGTCTTTAAATTTCGAGACAGCGCCTTCTATCTCGGAAATCGTAACCGGAGGAATATCGGAAAATGCAGCCGAATAGCTGTTTTGCCACGTAGGAATGTCCTGTTGGGGAAAGAGATGACCTACAATTCCCCTGAGAATAGGCTCCTCTCTTGGCGGCGATGGACCAAGACATTTAAGTCTCTTGGTTACCAGTTTATATGCAAGGCCCCAAGGATTACCATCTAATTCCTCACATATATTAAGGAAACAGCTGCGCTTACTCCTACGTATTGCAATCTTCAACGCTTTCCTTTTATCCTTATATATTTGATGGTGTACACTGTTCTCTAGACTACCTCGCGTCCTTGTATACTGCCTTCGGGAGGTTATGCACTCCGAACGCAACCTAGCAATTTCACCATTCCACCAGTAAACTGGAGGCTTATTTGGTGACCTTTTACGCTTCGTCATGCTCACATTACACGCACTCGTGATATGGCTCACTAATTGTTCTGCCATATCTTCAGCCGAACCATTCAGTTGCATGTTCTCCATACAAGTTGCGAAGATATCCTTATCAAAGGTATTTATCTTCCAGCCTGTCAAGTCTCGTGCTTGTACAGCCACATGGTGCTGTTCATCTTGTACATCTATGATTATAGCGCTATGATCGCTATGAGTATAAATGTCAGATATTCTCCAGTTCACCTGGCTTGTGATGCTGCTACTGGCAAACGTAATGTCAATTACCGAACCAGCATCACCTCGTCTGAAAGTTTGTTCAACCCCATTATTCATGAGTACAACGCTCAATGCAGAAAAGGCTTCCAAGAGCACTCTACCTCTTGCATTCGTCAAGGGGCAGCCCCATTCAACAGCCCACGCATTAAAGTCACCTGCTATTATGACTGGGTTCTTGGTGGCTGCATCTGTTACTATATTATCAACTATGCTTCGAAAGTCCTCTATAGAATACCTAGGGGGAATATAGCAGCTGTACAATGTGATACCAGAGATAGTGGCTCGGGCATACCCACATTGTGATGTTATTCTATCCCGTAGTGTTAAGGTGCTGGTGTTCCATATCGCCGATGTATCCGTGTTATCAGAAACCCAATTTACAGATCCCATGGTCCTATATGGCTCACTCAGCACAGCGACGTCTACATTTAAATCTCGAACGCTTTGCTTAAGAAGCTCTTGTGCTGCCTGGCAATGGTTGAGATTTAACTGTAATATACGCATTTTGATGTCTTAAGTTTGGTTTTAAACCTTAAGTTTCTGTAGCGCCTTTTTGTAGTACGGACAAACTACACCTCCGGTGACATGATCACTAGCGGTGTCTGTTGCATTCCTACATAGCAAACACGACGGTTTTTTGGAGCACGTTCCAATTTTGTGGCCGGTTTCGCCACACCGTAAGCAATTATTAGAAAGGTCCTTCCCCTTACAATTTGCGGCCCTATGTCCATAATCTAGGCATCTAAAGCACCTTATCGGCGTTGCCTTTTCGCGTATTCGGCAGACGACCCAACCAATGCGTATCTTCGCCATCTGCACAAGACGGCTAGCTATGGCAGCACTTACGCTAATGGTGGCAGTTTGTGTTCCTCCATACGCTCTCCTCAACGATTTAATTGCAGCAGGCTGCAGAGATTTCAAATCGTCGGATACTTTTATGAGGGCTTCATAAACGTCCTCCTTAGAGGTTACCTCATCTATATCCCTAATCTCGACTCTAACCTCATGGGATATTGCCCTTACTTCGGCGACCTGACCTAGTACCGATTCTACTGTCGACCTGAATTCACTTGTATCCTGGTGCGCGGGTTTATTCAACTCCAACAACAATTCACCCTTACCAGTCTTCCTAATGTTCCTCACATTTTGGCCCAGATTATTCAACTTTGGGTCTTTCTTCACTTGTCTGAGGATATCAGCATAGGAAGCATCCCCGCACGTTTTAATTACCAAAGCATCTGGTCTTACTGTCTTCTTTCTACTTATAACTCTGGTATGGACTTTAACCCAGCCAGGATCTTTAGCATTCACGCCTGGTTTCCCAGCCGTACTTCTGCCTGCCTCACTGGGTGTATGATTTACGCTATTCCTATTGGGGGTTACACCCTTCTTCTTCTTAGATTTGTTCCCCTTTGGGCTAAGAGTGCTTGGATCTCTTTTGCGCTTTGGGGTTGCGTTTAGCACAAAGGTTGGCCTTGACGGTTCTTCCGTCTGCGTCTCCTTATGAATTTGTGACTTCTTGTCACTAACAGGTCTGCTGCTCAGCTCATCCGCTACTTGCATATACAACGCCTGTATCTCCCGCGACATCGTCACAATATCTTTATGCACGTTCGAACGCGACTTTAAGAAGTCTAACAACTTCGAAATCTTATCTCCTAATTTCCCCAAACTACTGCTACTTACCTCACTACTATTAGCAACGCTATTGGAAAAGAGATTATCTCCACTTCTAACTCCTGAAGGGGGTGATCTCATGATCACCGACTTCCTCACAAATGGGTTTTCGCTGTCTACCATGTTTAACCCATCATGTCTATTACCTCTATTTTTATTTATATTAATAGTGTTCATTCTAGTGGGTCCAAACTCAAAGCCGCTATATCCGTTCGATGTGCAGTCACGTTAAGATCCCATGGGTCCCTTTGCAAGCAGTGAGGTCCATGCGAGGGTTGACGAAAAGGTCTTATGGATCTTCTCGCCAGAGCCAGATCCGTGCTAACCGGGGAAGAACATCCGAACCTGCACCATCAACTTAATGATGACGAACTTCAAACGTACTTTGAGACTTGCCAAGTTTTAATAGGACGGAGGCAGTTGTGGCATTAGCCTGAGAGCCATTTCTGTAAAATTTCACCCCTACGTACTCAGGTCCCAGAATACCACAACCACCAGCCCAGGGTTCTAAAAATTCATTCTCGTATGTCCAGATATGCCATAATTAAGACCGTACTGGACTTGGTCTTAATGCTTTTCAGCGGTGTGGAATCACAAGTCTTTTAAGGGTTTCTATCTAGAATTCCCTCAGACCTGTGATAACTCAGGGTCCGCGGGGTCGTCAATCCCGTTATCCTCATAAGAAGATACCCTTGCGGGGATATATATATATATATATATATTTATATATGTATGTGTGTGTACATGAGTGTGTGTGCACATGTATATATATGCACATATATTTATATATGCACATATATTTATATATATATATATATATATATATATATACATATATATATATATATATATATATATATATATATAGATATATATATATATATATATATATATATATAATATATGTATATATATATATATATATATATATATATATATATATATATATATGTATATATACCTATATATATATATATATATATATATATATATATATATATATATATATATATATATATACATATATATATGTTTTTTTTTTTTTTTTTTTTTTTTTTTATTATTAACTATCAGAAATACTTAGTGGTTCTTACATATGGTACAATTTTTGAGTTATTATCATAAGATATTACAACAAATATATACATTTTTTTTATATTAACTTATATTATTAAAATACTATATCATAGGAAAAAGATAGTGAAAAAAAACCTATATACAAAATCACAGAATGGGGTTTGAGAAGTTTTATATACAAGAGCCAATACAGTTTTATATCTGAATATAGAAAGGACTAGCCAATGTCATGTAAACTTCTCAAATGGGCAAAGTGTGACCTGCTGCATCTATTATGGAATGTCAGAGTCAAATCATTTAATAGTGATTCAATTGTTTGTTGCCTAGATATCCTATGCAGTTCAATTGTGGGATATCGTCTTGGTAGATTATAAATAATTTTTAAATTTTTATTTTGAATTATTTGAAGTCGTCTCTTGTGTGAAATAGCACAATTCTTCCAAATAATGCAACCATAAGTGAGTATAGGTCTGATGCACTGCTTATATAAAAGTAATTTATTCTTAATATTCAATTTAGACTTCCTATTAAGAAGAGGATAGAGGGCTCGACTACATCGTATTGCACGATAACAAATATTTTCTATATGCTCTCTGTAAGTCAATTTCTTGTCAAGCGTTACGCCCAGATATTTAATAGATTCCGAGAAAACAATTTCCGTATTCTGCATGAACAATTTAAGTGATGGGTTTCTTTTAGGAGACTTATTATATGGAAACAGTATGGCCTGTGTCTTCTCATTATTAATTTTAATCTTCCATTTTGTAAAATAATTGTTTGCATGTATAAGAACATTTTGCATACGCTTCACTATGGCGTTAGAAACTTTCCCGTGGGAAATAAAGGCACTATCGTCGGCGTAAAAGGCAGCATCATTGCCTGCTGTTATTTTGAAGTCAGATACATAGAGATTATAAAGCAATGGAGATAAGACCGATCCCTGAGGCACTCCGGACGGCAAGCTTTTTATATCAGAAAAGGCCCCTAGGATTTCCACTACAAATGACCTATCAGTTAGAAAGTCCTTTATTAATTTTATTAAATATGATGGGCAATTCATTATGTGCAACTTGTAAATGAGTCCGTTATGCCAAATGGAGTCAAATGCTTTTTCTATATCAAGAAAGAGTACACCGGTAGAGTAACGTCTACCCTTGTTCAATGGTTACATATGTTTTATTGTTAAATATGTGTATGAAAATAGCTTCCCTTTGCAATGTATTAATACTAATAGTTGCAATTATACTTAGTGTTTTATATTTTTTTGCTAATATTTGTTTAATAATAACTAAGTTAGACACAAAATGTTTAACATATTCAAAAACTCAACCAACAGTAGATGAACCCCCTGAAGTAGTTGAATCAACCTCGCTTTCAGCTTATTTCAAGTACGAATTCGGGATTATATATGTGGCTAAAAGTAAGTATTTAGCACTTGAAGAATTCGTACTTGAAGCAAGTATTATGTACTTGATTTAAGAAAAGTCGTACTTACCGTACTTTTGAGTGTAAATAATATTTTATTACGCTGCCGAATTGCTGGGTCCACGTTTTTTTTTAGGAGTACGACCAGCACTCAGGGGATGACCCCTACATATGCAATGCATTGCGCCGGAACTGAAAACGAGGGGAACAGATTAGGAAAGATGAGACGATAGATAGCTTTTTGTAGCTTTTTCAACCTTTTTTACTTTTTGCTACAGGGCCGACGAAGGTGGGTACTATACTCTGCTTTTAGTACACGTTCAATTATGTTCAATGACCAGTGATTATGCCTTCATCATTAAAACAGGCTGGCACGTTCACGGGTCCAAATTTACGAATTTTCGCCTACTTTTCACCGAAGAAAAGTATTGGAAAACTGAAAGCCAACATTATCCATTCCATCGGTCAAATTCATCATCATTTTAATACCGTGGCCATAGAAAATTGAGCATTTTACCGATCTTCTATTTCACACATATAGGCATCAATTGGCATTTTAAACGAATTTCAATTATATCTCACAAACAACATTTACCAAAAAATTTTGATACAAGTTAGCAGGTTAACTAACTTTACCTGCACGAGCATCCGCTTCAAATTATCTTTTGAGCAACGTAAGCGTGTGCCTTAATAATTCAAAAGAATACAAATTAAACAACAGCAATGATGACAACAGTATAAAGTGCAGCGACGACGATAATAATAACATAAGTATTATCGTCGTTAAGAATTATGTGAAGAAAAACTGGCAGTTTTGTACAATATCTTAATTCATTTTAATAAAGACTGGCATAGCCGCCAAATAAATAAATGCGCGTTTATTAATAACTAGCGCCCATCGTGGGGTCCCAAAAAAATTCTTTATAAAAGAACAAGTAAAAACGTTATATTCGACCGGGTCGAATCTTAAATACCCTCCAAATATTTAGTAAGTGAATTTGAAATGTTTAACTTGGCGGGACAGAGTTCCTTTATATAATATCGTACGTCAACGCCCACTAAAGGGGGCGGGGTTCAAAAATAGACAATATCTTGTTTTCCACAGACGAACGTATGGGCATTGCTAGACCGTCTTAGACTTCATCACAATTCTCTTTGGAGGCTATAAAAACTGTATTTTGGCGGGGTCGCTCTGGCAAGGGCTGTGGGGGAAACATTTCACCTTTGTCATAAAACTCTAAAAATAAATGCTTGGGATAATTATATACAATATTAAAATTTATTTTTTTTGATAGGGTCATTTAGCGGGCAAAGGGGGAGGAGGGGGTAAGGCAGCAACAGGCAGTCATAAAACTCTAAAGATAAATGCTTGGGATGATTATATACAAAATTTAAAATAAAAAAATTTATTTTTTGGTAGGGTCATTTAGAGGGCAAAGGAAGAAGCGGGGCAGTCATAAAACTCTAAAGATAAATGCTTGGGATGATTATATACAAAATTTAAAAAAAAAATGTTTTTGGTAGGGTCATTTAGGGGGCAAAGGAAGAGGGGGGGGGGGGGGGTAGGGCAGAAATCGGCAGTCATAAAACTCTAAAGATAAATGCTTGGGATGATTATGTACAAAATTTAAAAAAAATGTTTTTTTTTGGTAGGGGGTAGGGCAGAGTAGTACCAGGTTTCGTCTCATCTTCGTCATTAAAGCTTAAAAGTGTTATTTTTAAGGAATGTAGGCTTAAGTAAAACAATTTGCTAAATTTTTATGCTATTTTTGCCTATAATAACGCCCACTAAAGTGGGCGGGGTCAAAAAATATTTTTATTTTATTTAATGGCTCCAAGTTTAAGGCGTTGGACCGTATTTGACATAAAAATATATCATTTGCTTAACAAAATAACCAAAACACTTTAAAAATTATGTTGTTTTTTCTGGGTTGGTTTAGTTCTTCTTAGGGGAACTTTTTTCCCTCTTGCCCGATTTTGCCCATCTTCGAACTTAACCTGCTCTAAGTTTTAGAATATATTTATGCCAAATTTCCAGAGTCTAGCTCTTTTCGTTTGGACTGAATCGTGATTTCCACAGACGGACGGACATGCTCAGTTCGTCTTAGATTTCATCACTGATCAAGAATATATATACTTTATGGGGTCTGAGATGGATATTTCGATGCGTTACAAACGGAATGACAAAGTGAATATACCCTCCAAATTCTTTTTTGGAGGGTATAAAAAAGGAAGTGGCCGTACTCGAACCAATAACTGGTAAATAAAATTAACAAGTAAAAGTGCTATATTCGGCTGTGCCGAATCTTAAATACCCTTCACAGATGTAATTCTTCTTTCTTTCTTTCTTGCCAAAACAGAAAGTATGTTTAATTAAAAAATCAAAATGATGTTATCGGTTACTTTTATATATAAGAAAACGTTAAAATTTTTCGGCTAGGAAGCTAAATGTTTGGCTTTTCTTATATCTAATACCTATGAACGTCTTTCGAAAATATTATATATATTTAATTTACAAACAAAACAAAAAATCGGTTTCATGTACCCCAAAAAGTTCTAATTGTCCAACCGTAGAATCGTCTTTGGTTGTTAATGTTGTTGGTTTTTAATACCAGTTTACTTCTTTCTGATATATAAAGTAGGTATAATTCATCATAAAAATCAAAAATAACAAATAAAATGGCTGCTGTTATGAATCAGAAAATGTCGATTTCCCAACCCTGGAACAGAATTTAAAATTTTTTAATACTAATTTAATTTTTTCTGATATATAAATTTGCTTTAATTCACTAAAAACACAAAATATGGAATTTATGTATGTACTTTTATATACCAAAAATATTTCAATTTCCAACCCCGGAACCGAATTTATAATGTTTTACCAATTCAATTCTTAGTGAGGTGTAACATAGTTACTTGACAAAATAAATAAAATTTTTAAACTTTTTGGTCACTTTCATGTACCATAAAGTATATCATTTGTCCAACCCTGGAGTCGAAGTTTTGATTTTTTAAGATTTTAATACCAATTTTGTTCTTCCTGAATTATAAAACAGCTTTAATTAGCTAAAAGAAACAACGTTAATTGCCTTTTTGGTTACTTTTAGGCAAAATAAATATATCAATTTCCCAACCCTGGAAACCAAATTTAAGTTTTTTTACCAATGCAACTCTTAATGAGGCATGAAATAGTTTGATTTAAGAAAAACTTAATATTTATAACCATATAGGTTATAAATAAAGTTTTAATTAGTAAAAAACAACGTCAATTGCCTTTTTGGTTACTTTTATGTTTAAAAAAAATTTCAATTCCCCCACCCCTGGAAGCGAAATTTAAATTTTTTAAAGTTTTCTTTGTCAATGCAAATCTTCATGAGGTATAAAGTAGTTTTGTTTAAGAAAAACTCGAATTTTGCAACCATTTTGGTTATTACATGTACTACAAAATATTGCATGTACCAAAAAAAATTTAATTTTTCCAACCCTGGAAACGAAATTTAAATTTATTTTGTTCATTTTTTTTTAACCAGTGCAATGCTTCTTGAGGTATAAAGTAGTTTTATTTACGAAAAATTGCAAATTTTTTACCATTTTGGTAACTTCCATGTACCATAAAATATTGCACTTGTCCATCCCTGGATTCGAAATTTTATTTTTTATTTTTGAATTTTTGATACAAATTATGTTCTTCCTAAATTATAAGACAGTTTTAGTTAGCAAAAAACAAAAAAAACAACATCAGTTGCCTGTTTGATTACTTTCATGTATAAAAAAAAATTCAATTTCCCAGCCCTGGTAGCAAAATTTGAATTTAAAATTTTTGATTTTTTTTTGGCTGATGCAAATCTCTATGACGTATGAAGTGGTTTTGTTAAAGAAAAACTTAAAATTTTTAACAATTTTTGTTACTACATGTACTACAAAATACGGAATAGGCCGAAAAAAAATTTTTTAATTTCCCATTCCTGGAAAAAAATTTTATTTTTTTAGTTTTTAATAGACCATTGAGGCTCCCCAAAGCACGAAACAGATTTCAGTTACAAACATTAAAAAAAATAATTGATTTTTGGTACAAATTTTGCGTCGAGAAATAGGTGTAAGCTTCCCAGCTCTGGAACCATTCTTCGGATCTTTCTGAATTTCAATATCAGCCTGTTTAAGTTCATTTCCAATCCAACGGTCCAAGAACGAAGGCTCTAGCTCTTCTGGGGGCTTGGGAAAACGTCACGTACAGACGGACAGACGGACATCGCTCATTCGTCATCGCTATTCATAAGGATCCAGAATATATATACTTTATGAGGTCCCATGTGCATATCGAAGAAATTACACACGGAATGACAAACCTATATATACCCTTTCACTTTTTTGTGAAGGGTATAAAAAAGAAATAAAGTGTGAACTTAAATAAATTATAATTTTAGTGTGAAAATAACTGCCTATTTCTCATTGTCGAATGAATTCTTTCTTTCGTATAAATACATTTGAAACAAAAACAATTTATAAAATTTTGTTTCTGTTTTAAATATATTTCTACGAAAGAAAGAATTCATTCGGCAATGAGAAATAGGCAGTAAATGATAACTTAAAAAACTATAAACTGGAAGAGAATAAAAATAGAATAGTAACTCTGTGAAGAATTACTTGTGCTGAAAGTAAATAAATATAAAAACTGTAAGAACTTAATAAAAGAAATTAACATTAATTAATAAAAACCATAAACAATAAAATACCCTTTGACGGAAATATATATAATAAAATAAACCGGAGATTCAGATCCAAGAAGTGATTCAACTATTGAACATGAACTACAAGGAAGCTGCAGCAAGAATTGACTCATAATGGAAGCTGTTTTATTATCGTAAGAGTATCTTATATTATTGCAGTTATTTGTTGAAAAATATTGACTTTTTTTCAAATATAAAGAATAATTAAATATTAAAAGTTTAATTGGATAATAAAACATTTTTGGTTTAAAATTTAAAAAGTAATCGAGAATTGATCATGTAATTTAGTAATTTTTTACATAAAATTTAATCTCTTAAATGGATCCTCAAGTCCTGCAAATGTTGTTGGACGCCGCTATAAGGGCCGCAACAGAACAAACAAAACGGGACTTTCAGCAAAAAAAGACTATTTGATCAATAGATTAAGACTAATGGAATGCACGTCACATGTTGCGGACTTTAAAGAAGTTACAATAGAAACCGATAAAATATGCGATGAGTCTTTGGGCCCCGTAAAGTCACTACCCGAATTATCTGAGGACCATGCGCTTTATTATCTGAGGACCATACGCTTTCGGCTTATTAAATCTTCGAAAAACATGTTGGTAATTGAAAGCACTATCAAGCAGTAGAAATAATTCTGTCATCATTTAATATTTGCCTTAATTTTCAAGCGATAATAGCCCGATTTTACATACGCGGATAAACGTCCCGTTTATTTCATCGAGCAGGAAATGGCAACAATTCGACAGGGTTGATTACAAATAATGGAATTTTGCGAAGAGGTAGGAAAGAAGCTCACATTGATAGTAAACAAGACTATAATGACGCATAGTCGACAGAGCGAGCTCATTGATTTCCTCAATAGTAAATATAGGACGCGCTACGAGTGTTTATTTTAGGACTTAAGAGACCACTTTGTGAAATTTTATTTTCATCCAGTCCCCGGCGATATTCCTACAACACTAGCGCTCTCCCAGGAAGAAGCGGATCATGAAAGCCACTGTTTGCAAGCTCCTTTAATAATCGACAGACAGACTAAGACCAATCAATAGTTTGCCACGATTTCGTAGATCTATCGTAGGCCCACAATGGTAACAAACTGTACCAATGGAGGTAGATCCATCCATGTCACGTTTTATACAAAATAGAACACCACAAGGAAGAACGAATTTTGTCCCACACCAGACTTTTATTCTAAATTAGGGTCCTGATAAACCTCAAAACAATTCGAATGTAGAAAGTACTCAATTTACTGACTATAGAGAAAAACCACAGAAGGGATGTTATGAAAGTGACAAGCAACCTGTTGCCAAGTTTCAACGCATTAAGCATTTAATTAAACAAGCACGATCAGACGATTCATACGACGGACAGCGATACGATGACTATACACAAGATCACTACCATAAGGACTACGACAATGATCATTACAATAATAACTTCAATGAAATCTCCCAGCAGAAGTATAAGGTCACTTGTATTTACTTTATCTGCAATAACATTTATAGCTTTTAAGTAATCCTCATTGATAGACTATTGCGAGTTAGGAGGAATATCCAAGCAAATGATATACATATATAAGCTGTTTATGTACTTTCACTAATACACATATAAACCCAATGTGTAAAAAATCACGCAGTAATTTCTTCCGACGAGAACATAGTTGAGACAGCAATTAAAACACCACCACCCGATTTTCTTACAATATTATTGGCTATTCGACAACTTTTTCTATCTGTTCTGAATATGTGATATCTGGAAGACATAATATCCGTATTATTCATTTTACTACTAAGCAAGGTTTCAGTGAATGCTATAATATCGTTATCCTTGGATAATATCGTTATCCTTGGCTGTTATGGTAAATCGGTGATATTTTTGAATTAATATCCCTGACATTCTGGTATAAAATAGAAATTAGTTTTTTGCATTGGGGTGCACTAAATTAGGCAAGCGAGCATTGTTCTCATCTTTATGAATGAATTCACGAACTAAAGCATTCTTAGGCCAAAACTCTTGATTATCAATTTGTTGAAACAATACTTCCGATAAAATTATTTTAAATGATTGTCTTTCGGCAACTAATACAACGCCAATGAACGTTTTTGTTTTTTGCTTTTAACTCGCCCACTAAGCCAGAAATACCAGCGCACTTAAAATGGTATGAACCGTGACATAACCAACAGATTACACTGCTAAACAAAAAAATCATTTTTTGTCTCTCCTTTAAATAAAACTATGTGGACTATATGGATTTTGAGGTCGGGATTTTTTTATAGGCGTGACAAATTTTTCCCCTAAATTAGTCTGGTACGGGGACATATTTCACCTTAACTCGAGAACGAGTCATCTATTTCATGTAATTGCTTTTGCTCACTGGGTAGTGATAAATGGTAATGCAGTTTATGATTAAAAACGAGGGGTATTGCAGTGTATAACCAGTGATAATTCAACTGTCCCACAGTATTGCCAGTATTATGATAGGAAGAACCAGTTGTAGATATTTGCTTTGTTATCTATTTAGTTCGTCTTGCTTTGAGTAATTTGATGAAACAAGCACAAACAACCAAACTTCCAGTGAAATAATAAAATAAATTAAATTTCAATGAATTTATAAAATCACATCTTTATGGAAGAAAACAACAGAGTAACTTGTTAATTATGAGCTGCTTCACGCGATTTATGCAGATTTTTACACGTTCAGTACTGACGTTACAGGTGATGTATCAGAGCCGACAAAAACCACGTCTTGATCCCAGCAAACAGTTATGTATATTATGATTAGCTTTTCCAAAAATAGAAAAACCATTGTTTGTGATAATGAACGTTCACTTAATTCCGAAACTGTAAAAATAATTTTAAAAAATACCTTTAGCATTTCAGTTTCTACCACACTCCCATTTCATAGTGCCACCAATGGACAGGTTCCCCCACAGAAGTTGCTAGATGTACAAAAATAGAGGAAAATACATATCACTTATATCACTGGAAGTCACAAAATACAATAGAACAATTCATTCGATTACGGGTTATAGACCCATAGATACAATTCACTCCACCGCTCAAACATTAATAGAAGAAATTAAACAGAAACTAGTTAAGACTCAAGGAAGAAACTTTGGTTGCCACAATAGGAATTGCCAAAAGCGAAGCTTTGAACCTGGTGACAAACTCCAAGTTAAGAAAAATAAAACAATCTACAATAAGTTCACTAAACTTTTTATTGAAAAATATGTTCAAGCAGATCTGGGAACTAAAGTTAGACTTAAGTAATATCAGCTACCCCGTACACGCACACAAAAATACTTAACTACACCAACTCCTATTGTATTCCGGTAACTGATGGGATGGTAACCCCTTATGACCGCTACGACTTTTCATTGCAAGTAATAAACCTGACTGACTATGAATATATATATATATATATATATATATATATATATATATATATATACATATATATATATATATATATATATATACATATATTTGAGTGAACCCTCAATGTATGGAAGAATTTGAAACTTATCTGTTTCAAAATCGTAGCCCAGTTTTGTGTTAGGATAGGGTAAAATAAAATTTAATACAAATATAAGCGCGATCGCTTGAAAATTGCCGTGCTGCACACGCATTGAAGTCTGTGGGAAAGAAATTCGGGCAAAATGGAGAGAAAAATGCCCGTAACTACTGATGAGTCACCCCTAAAAATGTAAAATGTATGAGCAATCCCCATTATTTTTGTATCTCCAAAATTTCTCTAAAACAAACTTACCCTCCATCTCCAACCCTTAATATGGTCCCCAAACAAAAAATTTAATTTTCACGAAAATTTACTAAAATGAAGAAAAATAGACAGTTATTACAATAAATTAATATGGCTTTATTGATGTTATTAATTGCTAATTATCAATGATTTATATCAAATTGTTTATATTTCAAGTCTGATATTTTTTTCGATAATTAGCGACAACCTGAATCAAAAATTGTTTCTCTTCGTTCCTGCACAATATTTTATTGTACTCCTCCACCATGTTCACGCCTCTTTCGGCGGTGTCGTTAACAACTTGAATTTTATCGACAACTTGCATTGCTCGCTGTGACCACGTTGCCGGTGGGTATCGTATAAATTCATGCGGCAAGTTGAAGCGTTCGAAAAAGTTGTTTGTTTTCGAAGTTACAAAAGCACTCAAGCCATTCGAGAAAAATTGCCCATTTATTCTGCAAAGTTAACGTAAATTTTTTTCTTGCTACGGATAGCATCTTTAACATTGTCAGAGCTATCGGAGCTATTGTCGTCATTATCTTCTTCAGTTCCTGCTACAGTTTTTTCTTTACTTTCTAGTTCGATTTTCTTTTCGTTTTCTGCTAAGACTTCTTCCCCATCATCTGCGCAAATAATAGCCAACATTTTTCGTTTCCTGTCACACGAAACATCTGAGTCAAAGAAGGCGAGGACTATAGTTTCATCCCCCAGATACCACAAATGTCTGATAAACTTTTTTTCGGCAATTTCTTATCCAAGTCTGCGTATGACTGAAGTGCTTTCAAAAAGTTAAAGTCCTGATTCGGAGCTTTGACAGCTTCAGTGCAGCCATTCCAGACTTTTACGTATAGACGAACAATAAACACGTAGACATCTGGAATTCCATCCAATTGTGATTTCTCAAATTTAAATTGATCTCTGAACATAAATATTTTTAAAGAATAAATTGCCTTGGACATCCATCGAGCGTAGTGAATGGGTATTAGTTCTTTGAACTTATATTTACCCAAATCACCGCCAAAGAATATAACAACCAGTTCCAACAATTCCTTATAGTCGTTGCGGCGTTGTATTTTCTGTAGTCGGGCCATGCTTACTCCAGTTTCGAATGCATCTTGATTTATTTTTCTTCAGTTTTGCTGAGAGCGGCGAAATAAGGATACTTCTGGCGCAAAAGTTTTTCCTATTTTATCTTCGAACAGTGTTCTTAAAACCAATAGAAGGGCAGATACATCAAGTCTCTATCTAATAGCTGTTCACGTAAAACTGCAGCTCCCGCGAATTCGCCGGTGTTTGAAGATGTTGTGTCAAAAGACATGGCTTGAACTCGATTTGATATGTTCCATTCCACCAGTAGCTGGTGGACGACCGCTGCAATGTTTTTGCCTCTGCCACAATTTAGTTTTGGAACACTTAATATTTGTTCGATGTCTCCATTAGCGACAATAACCGGAAGACGTATTTGTATTTTGCCATGCCAATGCACAACAAAAAATTCAGCTTCCTTCAACTGTAATGAAAAAAAAAATATGAATATACGGCCATGCCACAGATTCCGATTCCGTTCGGAAACGATAGTATTGATAATAAATTGGCATAAAAAGAGTATCATTACATGTAAGTTTTCCTTTGCGAAGTCAACAATTTTTTGTCGATTTGCAGTACGGTATTTTTCAATTAACGAGCGATGCAGCAATTAAATGCATTGCGTTTCGGTATAATATCATGCATTTATCCAAAGCAGAAATGATCCGTTCATTGATAAATGACTGAGTTCCTCTTGTTACAGCTTTTCAAGTCGATGGTAGAACCTCCATTTCCAATTACACAAGCAAAACCATAGGATACGAAATTCAGGAAAACACAACAAACAAATTTTATTCGATATAAATCTATTTAAAAACAAGTAAAAATGTTATATTCGACCGGGTCGAATCTTAAATACCCTCCAAATATTTAGTAAGTGAATTTAAAATGTTTAACTTGGTGGGACAGAGTTCCTTTATATAATATCGTACGTCAACGCCCACTAAAGGGGACGGGGTTCAAAAATATACAATATCATGTTTTTCACAGACGAACGTATGGACATAGCTACATCGTCTTAGATTTCATCAGTGATCAAGAATATATTTACTTCATGGGGTCCAATTCTCTTTGGAGGGTATAAAAACTGTATTTTGGCGGGGTCGCTCTGGCAAGGGCTGTAAGGGAAACATTTCACCTTTGTCATAAAACTCTAAAAATAAATGCTTGGGATAATTATATACAAAATTAAATTTTCTTTTTTTTGATAGGGTCATTTAGAGGGCAAAGGGGGAGAGGGGCTAGGGCAGAAACAGGTAGACATAAAACTTTAAAAATAAATGCTTGGGATGATTATACACAAAATTAAAAAAAAATTTTATTTATTTTTAATAAGGTCATTTAGCGGGCAAAGAGGGAGGAGGCGGTAGGGCAGCAACAGGCACTCATAAAACTCTAAAGATAAATGCTTAGGATAATTATATACAAAATTTAAAGTTTTTTTTTTTTGGTAGGGTCATTTAGGGGGAGAAGGTAAAACAATTTGTTAAATTTGTAAAACAATTTGTTAAATTTGTTAAATTTGTATGCTATTTTTGCCTATAATAACGCCCACTAAAGTGGGCGGGGTCAAAAAATATTTTTATTTTATTTAATGGCTCCAAGTTCAAGGCGTTGGACCGTATTTGACATAAAAATATATCATTTGCTTAACAAAATAACCAAAAAACTTTAAAAATTATGTTGTTTTTTCTGTGTTGGTTTAGTTCTTCTTAGGAGAACTTTTTTCCCTCTTGCCCGATTTAGCCCATCTTCGAACTTAACCTGCTCTAAGCTTCAAAATATACTTATGCCAAATTTCAAGAGTCTAGCTGTTTTCGTTTTGACTGAATCGTGATTTCCACAGACGGACGGACGGACATGCTCAGTTCGTCTTAGATTTCATCACTGATCAAGAATATATATACTTTATGGGGTCTGAGATGGATATTTCGATGCGTTACAAACGGAATGACAAAGTGAATATACCCTCCAAATTCTTTTTTGGAGGGTATAAAAATGTGAGTTTGAAGAGTATCAAAACAATTTAGATTTTTATTAACAAACAATAAGCACTAATTTAATTAAGACAATATGTCGAATAAACTATTTTAAAAATATACATTTATTTTTTAAAAACTATTTAATTTTTATTATACTTTGGCTGACACAGACATAAAATGAAAACATGAAAGACAAACGTCAAGAATTAAACTACTACATAGACATTCGTCATCGATGATATTTGTTTCCGTCAAGAGTGACAGTCATATGTTCGGTAATACGAAAAATTTTTGCAAATGGATTAGTACAAATTTTATGTGTGTTTAGTTTCGGTCACTCATTTCTTGTAGAGGGGCTTGCGCAGTTCTGCCATAGAGCAGTGATGTCAGCGTCATACACAATTGTGGAAAAAAACTCACATGTATATACGCTTACGCTCTTTTATTTTGAGAGCGTAAAATATAATTGTTTACTGAAAAACACTCTCATTCAGCGGGAAATATTGCAAGCTGAATGCAATATATCTAGGTACATCTTTTCAAAAATTTCTTAAAGTAGCTATTATGTGAATTAATAAGTAGGCTTTTTGCAAAAATTTTTTCTTTTGTATTTAAACTAACCGAATGTTCAGGTAAAAAATGGAGATATATTTTAAAAGTAAATATCTGCATAAAATTAGCTGTGAGCCCCTGTATGTTGACTTTATTTGGCTATTGTAACCTTCAAATAAAAAAATTTTAAAATAAAATTGTAAAATTTACTTAATAACCGTGTAGACTGCGATGGTTCTACATGAAAATGAAATTTAAAGGTCATTAATTAGCCCTCGCAAACGTACATTTCTACCGCTGGGAATGTTAGAGATAAGAGTAATCTCACCAACACAATCGTAATTGACTTCACTGCCATAGAGACACAAACACAGCCGGCGAGAGAATGACGTTCTCGGTCTCCTCTTTCTGCGACTCTTAAGGCTCATTTAGCCGAACGTTCAAATCGTAAATGTTAGGTAAATGTGTCAGCTGATCCAAACTGTAATATGGCAAGTTGTGAAAACGCTTACTTGACTTTAATAAAATGTTGCCGTAACGTTGGAACCTGCAGAAAATAGAATTTTATTCTAAGGTTACGTGACAGTTGTAGACAGTGATGGGATGTATGTATGTTGAATGAGAATGGGGCACAAAAGACCTCTTTTGGTACTTATTTCTCTTTTGAATTGTTTAGCTGATATATATGTATTATTACATGATATATGCAAGTTAAGATATGAATTTATGATTATTTAAATAAAATATAAATTCTTTCCCACAAATTATGCTGACGATATGTCTACCAAATAAAAACGGTGTAATGTTTCCACCTGCTGAATGAATGCTTGATGCATTTGTAAATATTCGCCAAACAAGCAAATAAAATAAAAATAAAATAATACTTTTTGCTGGAAAGAATAATAAGCTATTTAGATATAAGAGATTCTTTTTGTAAATTAGTTTAAGTTTGGTTTGAGGTGTTGACTGAAAAGGTTGACATGAAATAAATTTTTTTTAATAAAATTAAATAACAGAATTTTAATTGGCGCCCAACGTGGGGCACCGCAAATCGTAGTCATATCCTGAAAAAAACAAGTAAGGAACGGTTTCGGTCCACAAAACCAAGAAATAAGTATCCGCCAAAGAACGGAGAAAAAAAAAGGACGATAACAAAAAAGCCAATTTAAATCAATATAAAACTAACTGTTTAAGTGACAGAAAAATATATCCAAAAGGAACCATTTAATATAAAAAAATAATAAAGCAATTCCTGATGAAGTGTTTAAGCTTAATTGTAAATTAGTGTATTCATTAACAAAAAACGAAAACCGATCCAAAAAAATATAAACTGCAGGAATTCAACAAGAATAATTCTTCAACAAAAAAAAAAGTCAAACAAACAAAAAGAACTGCAGGAATTTAACTAAGAATAATTCCTCTAGGGTCAATCAACAAAATATCGACGAATAATTGTGAAGTGAAAAATAAACTATTCCATAAATTCATACAACTGGAAAATAAGGTCCCAACATCAGCCGTAATAACGACAGAAGAAAACAACAACACAACAACAGAAGAGAAGATTCCATACAGCGAATTCTAGCAATAATTTAATATTATAAGTAAGTTAGAATAATTTAATTTCTTTTAGTGATATTTTGCGAGTATTGTTGAATTGAAATAATTTGGAAAAGTTTAATTAAAAATTCAATAAAAATATACAATCTGGAAGGAATAAGTGAAGAATTAGATTTACTGCCAGAAGAAATAGAATTGGTGGGCGGACGTAGTCTAGAAGAGGAAATAGATATTTTGACAACAGCATTTGAAAGATTAAATTCGAAAGAAACAATGGCCACAGCAAACCATATTGAGTCATTAATAAATGCCCAAATAGGCCCATTACAAACTAGAATAGACGAACTGACTAGGACACTAGCTAATTTAACAAGAACTGACACAGTTACTGAATATCAGCAAGAGGTTATTAGGGAAAATATTACTTGTGATGAAAACTTGGATGTGATTAAGTCACTTCCTATGTATAATAGAAAAAATATTTCCTATGTGAGTTGGCGCGAAGCTAACACTAATGCAATGACCCTATATACTAGGGGTAGCAAACGTTACTTTGCAGCACTAACGATACTTCGTAATAAATTCACAGATGAGGCCAATAACATCCTAACCAATCATGGTACCGTATTAAACATTGATGTAATTATAAGCCGCCTTGACTTCGCTTACGCCGATAAGAGACCTATCCATTTGTTAGAACAAGAGATGAGCATCATGAGGCAGGGATCGTTATCGATAATTGATTATTATAATGCAGTGAATGAAAAACTGAGCCTTTTAATTAATAAAACAATCATGACTCACGGGTCAAATGCCACAGTCTGTAAGGAATTGAATAAGAAAAATAGGCAATATGCCTTAAGGGTATTTATAACAGGACTAAATGCTCCGCTTGCTAATATATTATTTTCACTATCACCTAGTGATCTTCCGAATGCCCTTGCCAAAGCGCAAGAGCTTCAATCAAATCAAATTAGGGCAACATTTGCCTATCAGTTCGATAAAAGGCATGAAAATCAAAATCATAGGAATCAAAACACACTGAGATTTCCACCAAGGCAGACAAGGAACAATCACCAGGCAGTAGGGAGCTTTTCAAAAGCAGAACCTATGGACATTGACACATCAGTTAACGTCACCAATAGGCCTCCACAAAGAAACAGAAATCATTACAATTTCCAAATACCCTTTAATAATTACCCCCAACAAACACCACTCAACAATCCTTCATTTCCAGCCAACGGAAATCATTACAATTTCCAAAGACCCTTTACCAACTATCCACAACATACACCCTTTAATCCTGCACATCAGGCAGTAAAGAGACAACTTCCACCAAGTGGTCAAGTTAGCCACCAACCGCAGCATAAGGCACAGCGGATAAACAACCTAAACGAAAATTCTTTTTTAGAATTCACACCGGATTGCACTACATTACAAAAACAGAGACATCCGGACGAATGTATAGAATATTAATTGACAGTGGTGCTACAAGTAGCTACTGTAGCCCGAACGTTTTTAGAAATAGGCAAGAATTAGTCATAAGTAAAAGAGTGAAAACAATAAATGGGTCGATCATTATTAATCATTTTAGCGTAGCAACACTATTTGGAGTAAGAGAAAGATTTTATGAGATTTCTAATCTCGAAGCCTACATTTTGATTGGGTACAATTTTATGAAAAAGGCAAATATTGTACTAGATTTTGAGAAAAGAACTTTGTCAAGTGGAGAGCATTGTGAAAGGTTTCTGAACTTTAAACGGAAAGAAAAGGAAACGGAAGAAAAGGAAACCCATAAGGAAACCACCTCCGAAGACGGAGAACAAATTGAGAATATTAATAATATAGAATCACTTGAAGAAATTGAATCTTTGAGGCGTAAAATTAATGAAGAAATTAGAAAACACCATTGCGGGATAAATATAAGATTGCCATTTAGAACAGACGTAAGAGCAGAAATTAACACAATTGCTGAAACTCCTATATGGAGTAAGCAATATCCATATCCGATGTCTGTTAACACATTTGTGAATAAGAAAATACAAAACTTATTGGACGAGGGAATTATTCGTCCGAGTAGAAGTCCGTACAACTCGCCAATTTGGGTTGTGCCAAAAAAAGGAACTAATGAAGATGGTTCCTCAAGGTTGAGAATGATCACTGATTATAAAAAAATTAAATGAGCAGACGATTGCGGTAAATTATCACATTCCTGACTGCAATGTTATTTTGTCAAATCTCGGGAATGCCAAGCACTTCTCCACAATTGATTTAGAGTCTGGCTTCCACCAGATATTAATGAAGGTTTCAGACATTATTAAAATGGCATTTTCCGTGAATAACGGGAAATATGAATTCTTAAGAATGCCATTTGGCTTGAAGAATGCTCCTGGCATTTTTCAGTCTGCAATGGACGATATTCTAAGGAATTATATTGGTAAATTTTGTCACGTTTATATCGATGACATAATTGTATTCTCCCCTTCAATAGAGGAGCATTCCATTCACCTTACTAAAATAATAGAAACCCTTAAGGAGGCAAATATGAAGATTTCGTTAGAAAAATCTGAATTTTACAAAAAGGAAGTTGAATTTTTAGGATACATAGTAGGATATAATGTAATAAAAACTGACCCCAAGAAGATTGAAACTATACAAAATTACCCCTTACCGGTTACCTTGAGACAACTTAGAAGCTTCCTGGGAATGTCCGGATATTATAGGAAATTTATAAAGAATTATGCCTCTGTTACCAAGCCATTAACAGTTTACCTATCAGGAGAAAATTGTAGGATATCACAGAGCATGTCAAAGAAAACTGAGATCCAGTTGAACGAGGAAGCAATCGCAGCCTTCAATAAAGTAAAGGCATTGCTGATAGACCAAGTAGAATTGGTGCAGCCTGATTTTAATAGCAAGTTTATTTTGACAACAGACGCGTCGAACGTTGCCATAGGAGCCGTATTAAGCCAAAACGGGAGACCCATTACATTCATATCAAAGACCCTTAACTCCACTGAAAGGAATTACGCAACGAATGAAAAAGAATTATACGCTATAGTGTGGGCACTAAAAACACTTAGGAACTATTTATACGGTGTATCGGACTTAGAGATCCATACTGATCACCAGCCCTTAACATTTTGTGTATCAACTAGAAATCCTAATGCCAAGATGAAAAGGTGGCATGCTTTTATTGAGGAATTTGCACCAAAAATTGTGTACAAACCAGGGACACAAAATGCGGTAGCAGACGCACTTTCAAGGCAATTACTAAATAACATTTCGGATAGCGAATCATTACATAGCACTCAGCATTCAGTGGAAAGTAGTGATGAAATTAATATACCTGAGTCCTCTAAGCCATTGAATGAATTTAAGCAACAGATTCTTCTCAGTAAGGCTAACTTTACGATACATGAATCAATAGTAAATTTTGGCAGAACTAGACATATAATTGAATACGATACTAGAGAAAATTTAAAAACAATTCTTTTAGAATTTCTTCAACCAAAATTGGTGACCGCAATACATTGTACCTTGGAAGATCTTTTCGAATTTAAAGAAACCATTAAAGGTGTTTTTACGAATAACTTTATTTTCACGAAAATATTCCCTATTGACGCACCTGGTCGCGATGACCAAGAGTGTATAATCCAGCAAACACACATTCGCGCTCATAGGAACTTTAAGGAAAATTATAAGCAAATTTATAAGGAATATTACTGGCCCAAAATGTTAAATCACTTTAAGGAATTTATAAGACACTGCGAAATATGTAACAAAACCAAGTACAATAGACACCCGCAAAGAGTGGAAATCGGAGAGGTTTAACATTGCCTTAACATTGACATTTTTTACGCTCACAACCTTAAATTTATAACTTGCATTGATGCATATTCAAAGTTTCTAATTATAAAGTCTATAGAGGACAAAACTAATTTGGGGGAAAAGGTATTAGAAGTTTTGCAGAATTTCCCTGATGCAAAAAAGATTACTCTCGATAACGAACCAGGATTTACGTCACCTCAGTTTAAAGCACTAATGCAGCGACTGAGAATAGAACTTTATTATTGCACACCTCACCATAGTTCAACAAATGGACAGGTTAAAAGGGTCCATTCTACCCTTATCGAAATCGCCAGATGCCTTAGGGAAGAGTTTCACTTGATCGACGATACAGAGTCTTTCTATAGGGCAGCTCAACAGTACAACCATACCATTCATTCCGTCACAGGAAATAAACCAGCAGACGTTTTCCTCAATAAAGTCTCGCATAACTTGCATGAAGTATTAAAGAAAGCACAAGAGAAGATGCTTGCAAGAAGCAACCGTAATGGTGTGAAGACATACCAACCGGGGGATGTTATCTATGGGAAAATAATTGGGCAGCGTAATAAACTCTTACCTCGATTCAAAAAACAAAAGGTTCAGGAAGATCTAGGGAACAACGTTAGAATCCAGTCTCGTAACAGAATCATCCATAAGAATAATATAAAGACCTGAATACTTAATCAAAATTTTTCCCTTTGCAGAAAATGATTTTTACTGCTGTCATAATACTTACATTATGTGCTGCTTGTCAGCCCGAGGTCCACATACTGGACTACACTAATTCACAATTAATTTCGATCCATTTAGGACAAACTAGATTACAAAATGGAAATTTTAAGCTTATTCACGTGTTAAACCTGACTGATTACGAACGAACAGCTAACGACTTGAACCTCGAAATACAACACAAATTGACGCAGAACAGTACTAACTTACCATTTCTTCTTTATTATATAACTTAAATCAGAAATCAACTGAAAAGAATGAAACCGAGAAATAAACGTTCAATTGGTGAACTGGGAACAATATGGAAATGGATAGCCGGAACACCGGACCATGAAGATCATGAAATAGTAGTAAATAAAATGAATGGTCTTCTTAGGAACAACGAACGACAGAGGATTATAAACAGAGACTCTATCGACAGAATTAATGTACTAACTGATACCACCAATAAAATTTTGAAAACCATACAGTCAATTGAACAAGTTCAGAAAACAGTGGAAGATACTATTGTGAACAAGGTCAAGATCATTAGGGACGAATTGATGAACATTGAATACGCCTTGCAATGGGCAAAGGTAGGAGTAATAAACTCATTCATACTTTCTGAGAAGGAAATTTTTGAAGCAAGGACATTTTTGGACTCTGAAGAATTTCCATATGATAATTTGGAAGAGGCTTTGGGGTTCGCCACCATTAGAATAGCAACAGACGATTCAACAATACTTTATATTATAAATTTACCAGCAATAGAAAAAGACACTTGTGAAAAAAATACTTATTAATCCGGTAAAAAAATATCAAACTATATTAAAAATTAATTCAGAAGAAATTGTAAAATGTAAGAATAAGGTTTATGAAATTAAAAATAATTGTAACCAAGTTAATCAGTTATCTATTTGTAATAAAAATAATTTACTAGATATAAGCGAAACAGATTGTGTACCACCACTTCTGACCAGAAAAAGCATGATTGTTTAGTAATTAATAACCAGCACATACCTTCAGTACAAGAACTCTATCAAGGTATGATATTTTTAAATTAGTTCGAAGGATTTTTGGAAATATCAGGAAACAAATCATATCAATTATCTGGTACTTACTTAGTAAAATTCCATAACGACAAAATCATAATAGAAAATAAAACATTTATTTCAAAGGAACTGACAACATTAAACCCTCTTCCAGCTGTATTACAGCTTCCCAATATTAACTCCCCAACTCAAGAGGTACTTTCATTAGATATGATGAGGGAACTCCAGACCAACAATATTGACGAGATCGACTCAATATCAACAAAAGGAAACATAATGTTTTCATCAAATTTAGTCCTGTCCGCAATTTTAATTTTCAGTTTCCTTATCACAATTTACAGATTCAAAGGCAAAAGACCTAACATTAACTTCAATGTGTCAAAAATAATCAATGAAGAACCAAAGGCTTCAGATCTTGAAGAACCACTTCCTGTTAGCCCAGGACGACTATTTCGAAGTGTCAATGACCTTCCAGTTTATTAACAATCGGGACGATTGATTTTACAGGGGGAGGAGTTAAGATACGAATTTATGATTATTTAAATAAAATATTAATCATTTAAAGTTTAAAGTTTGTTAATATGCTGCCAGACAAATATAAAAATACCTCATTGAATATGTTATTGTGGCATGTCTACAGAACCAATCTTTATGTATAGAAATTTTTTACAAATAAAACTGGTGGGATGAATCCATGTTTTGAAAAACACCAGTACATGAGACTGGTTTTATTATAAATAGGTATATATAATATATATATTTATATATATATATATATATATATATATATATGTATATATGTATATATATATATATATATATATATATATATATATATGTATGTATATATATATATATATATATATATATATGGATATATGTATATATATATATATATATATATATATAGATATATGTGTATCTATATATATATATATATATATATATATAGATATATGTATATATATATATATATATATATATATATATATATATATATATATATATATATATATATATATATGTATATATATAGATATATTTAGTTCATAGTCCACCTCTTCAAAAAGTCGCATTATTGATTGATTTTAAATATATTAGAGGCAATATTGGATTATATTTGTCTCTGAAACTCCACGAAATTATTTTTAACATTTTTGCCATCTTTTATAAATATGGTTACAACGTCTTTAATCACCCTTGGTGTATCATTATTACTGAGCTAATGAGCCACTGAGCTACTGAGCTATTAAATGAACTAGCTCATTAAACTGAGCTGAGCTAAAATGAGCGCTCAGCTCACTGAGCTAAAAAGCACAACTTTGAGCTAACAAGCACAACTCTAATTTTTTATAATTAGTGAATACAAGTTTTATTACATTTCTAAATTTCCTTCTTTTTGCATTGAAAAACATGGTTATCGTAATCATAGCTTATCTTAAATAGGGTGCAGCCAATTTACTATTTTCGGCAATTTCCTTACAGGTTTCTCCTGTAGCTAAAAATCTTAAAGTTGCAGCCAATTTTTCTTCAACCGGAATACATTTTCTCAAATGTGTATCGCTTCTTTTCTTTGTCTTCTCATCTTCTAGAAGTAATGCTGCAGCTTCAAATTTACAGGCACTAGAAATTCCTCCTAAGGTTATTGCAAATTTTTCATCACTTATTCCAGGCATATTTGCGCTAAGTTTGTTTCAAAATGTATTTGTACAGCGAACGAAAGACATACATACGTCAAATAAACAAAAAAATACTAACACACACAAAGCTGTGTATACCTATACAATTTTATGCCAGATGAATTAATCCAGTGTGTTTTGAATAGAACAAAAATTAAGCGAGCTAAAAATTCACCTATTGTAAACTGCTTCCTTGATAAATTAATTTTACAGTTATGCCAAAAACTAAAGTTGAAAAAAATCGTCAATACTGGCGGAAAAATATTACAATAAAATTATATAAAAATACTCGTTGAAGAGTATTGAAAATGATAAAATTTTGAATTGTTTTCAGTAATTCTGATTCTTTTTTATGTACTTGCACACACACCCTTTTTTTGTAATTGTGGTTTGCAAATGATATATTTTTATACTAAAGAAGGTCCAACGCGTTTAACTTGGAGCCATAAAATAAAAAAAATTAATTTTTGGACCCCGCTTCTTTAGGAGGCGTTATTATATGCAAAAATAGTGTAAAAATTTAACAAATTGTTTTACTTAAGCCTACATTCCTTAAAAATAAAATTGTTAAGCTTTATTGATGAAGCTGAGACGTAACCTGGTACTACTCTGCCCAACCCCTCCTCCCCCTTTGGCCCCTAAATGACCCTATAAAAAAATATTATAAATTTTGTGTTTAATTATGCCAAACATTTATTTTTAGAGTTTTTGACATAGGTGAAATGTCTCCCCCACAGCCCTTGCCAGAGCGACCCCTTCAAAATACTGTTTTAATACCCTCCAAAGAGAATTGGATCCCATCAAGTATATATATTCTTGATCAGTGATGAAGTCTAGACGGTCTAGCAATGCCCATACGTTCATCTGTGGAAAACAAGATGAACGCAAAAATAGTGTAAAAAGATGTGAGTAAAGAGCTCAGCTATATTGAAAGTAATCTGAAGTGCCCTGGAGACGATCAAAAAAACACGTTAACGTTCTAAGTGTATGCGTGCAGTCGTACTTTTTCGGGTACACATACAGGTTGTTGGCTCTGATTAATGAAAATCAAAAACTTTTTATATTTTATTTTGACGTATAATTATTTTGATAGTCTCCCATTGTGATTGACGATAGAAAATGTCATTCTTTTGTTATCGAAGTAAAAAGATGGCATTTTCGTGTGTAAAAGTGTTTCTTTTTTTATACCAACTTTTCATCCATAGATTTTTCTTTTTTAACAATATTGCACAAGAGGCAATTAACAATAATTCATTATCCGATGACGACATGTTTAGAAACGAACGCGGCGAAGTCAAAATACAAATGATGATTGACGGTTTTATTTGTACGTCTCCCTTTAAACGATAAAAACACGACACTCACACATATGTACTGATTGACGTGTTTTTTTATCGTCTCCAGGGCACTTAAGAACGTCAAAAGTTTTCAACATGGTATCAATAAAAACACAGAAAAAAGCTAAAACATTTATGCTTAAAAGTGACATTTGGCGCTTAAACGAAGCAGTGCTGTTAATTTTCTACTTCTCAACACAATTAAAACGCTTACTTTTTAACTTAACGATTTTTTTTAATATGATGATACATCACTGAATGTTCTCAAAAAAAGTAAACAAACACAAAAAGATAATTTAACTAAAAATATTTTATAATTTAAGTGCTTTTTAAAAAAAAGTTAATAGTGAAGTAAAAAAGAAATGGAAGAAGCCATACCTGTTGTTGCTTTTATAAATAATTTAAGTATAATTAAAGCTAAAAACAAATTTAAAAAACAAAACCAACAAATAAGAAAAAGTTCTCTTCGCGCTGGTTGCTTCGCAGAGATGATGAAGGATTTGTAAACAAATTATACATAGAAACCAAGTGCGAGAACTCCAAATTGTATAAAAATATATTAAGGATGACTCCTCACCAGTTTGGCACAATTTTAGAATTGGTTAAACCACTAATAATAAAGCAAAACACTCGATTAGAAATTGCATTGGTCCTGAAAAGAGGCTATTAGTTACATTGCGATATCTTGCAACAGGTACATATGTATATACATATCTTAAACTTTTATTTAGTTAGTCTGTGTTCATACGAGTCATGTCTTATTGACAAGTTTCTTCCTTTTCTTCTTTGAACTCTCATTCGTATTCACACAATTCATGTCTTGTTGACGAAATGTACATATAGTTGTATTCATGTACATATAGTTGTGTGCTTTTCGAATGAGAAAGCAATACGTACTGCCAGTACATGCGAATGAGTACTCGTTACTTTCTCTTCTCCCCTCTCGCCTATAAAGTAGCGTTCATGTCAATAAAATATGACTCGTATAAACAATTACTTAATTATACATTTTTCATAAATTTTATGTATGTATAAAAGGTGAAACACGTCGTTGCAGCTGCCCTTTAGATTTCAGCAATCAACAATTTGCGAAATGCTCAAAGAGACAATTCCGGCTCTATACAAAGCCCTAAACGGAAATTTTCTACAATTTCCACAGAGTAAGGAACAATGGCGCATAATTGCAAAGGATTTTTATCAGAAGTTCATTAATTAACAAAAACATTTATAGGCAAGCACTGCAACATAATTGGATGTCAGAAAGCTCCACATACTTTAATTATAAAGGTTTTAATTCCGTTATACTAATGGCTACAGCTGATGCAAAATATAGATTTTTGTACGCAGACGTTGGTATAAATGGTAGAGTTGGAGATCCTGGTATATGGATTCAATCTGACCTTAAATACGCAATAGAGAAGAAAGAAATTAACATTCCACCTGCTGAAAACTTGCCGTTCTCTGATGTTGTTTCGCCTTTTACTTTTTGATGTGACGATGCTTTTGCATTAACTGACTACATGATAAAGCGCTACTCTCACCGCCTACTAAGTGAAAAATAAGTGTATATCAATAGGATGTTATCACGCAGTAGACGAGTTGTTGAAAATGCTTTTGGCATATTATGAAAATATTTCTTCTCAGAAAAGAAAACCCCAACAAAATGGCCAAAGAATACGTGATGTATTGCTGATTACTTGTGGCAGAATTATAGATTAAATAGTTAATAATTTTAAGAATAATATTAAGATGTATATCGCCATCTCTGGCTCTGGCCTGCTCACGCTGGATTCGGACTGCGTGCTGAAGTATGAATTTGCTACTATTAAGGGCAGACAAACTATATCAAGTACAATAAGCTCATCATATACCAGCCTTGGTAACATCTCAGACTTATCAACACAGAAAATTATTACACACCCCGTAACCGTCAATCCATTGAACTCAACTCACTTAGAGAGTATATACCCTCACAACATCAACGAACTATCAGCGTTACAAAAATCACTAAAAGAACAGAACATACTGGACCTGCCCAATGAATTGAAGTCCCACCAGCAGCATAGCTATACAATAAGTTATCTTGCACTTTGTTTAAGCGTGTCAGCACTCATCATAATAACTGTTCGACGTAAGGTGTGCAGAAGCAAACAAGACCCACACACAACAATAGCTATTAAAGATCCTGAAGAAGACATCGAACTGCAATCAGTTGAACAAGAACCCACCACATGAAACCTACACAAAGGCCACGTAACCAATTACGTAGGTTCAATCTAGATGTTTATAAAACAGAGGCTTCACGGATCAATTCTTTCAAACATTGCAATTCTGTTGAACATCCGTTCAACGCGGGGGAGAATGTTAGAAACTAATAATAAAAACAACATGAATACACCTTTTATTAAATTTGTCGTAGTTAATACCTTTATTGTTATTTTTCTTTAATGTGATTGGCCAACAAGTCAAAAATATTAACAAAGGGATATCATATTACAAAATTGCATTAATTGCAATTTTGTCTTTAGCATCGTTAATTGATTGTTCACTTTCACACAAATTTATTTCTGTACTTTTACATTGTCAGCATTTTTCTTTAATAATTTTAGTATAAATAACACAATAAAAGTTTACGATATTGTTCAGTAATAAAAACTCTTTTGTTTAAATTATTGCACCCCATCAACCTTTAAGTTACAAGTGCTTAAAGGCCTAAATAAAAAATTAGTACAGTTCAAATTAAAGTGTTTGAACTGAATTATGCTAATATCCCGCATTAACAGTTTTATTTCAACTAAAGACTAAATAATAGCTTTTCCTTGAAAACAGATTCAAAATCAATAAGGGTATGTATGACATTTTTAAAGCAACCCTTGATATAACGAACAAAGCAATAGATACAGCAGTTAAAACAAGTAAAAGTGCTATATTCGGCTGTGCTAAACAGAAAGTAGCTTTAATTAAAAAATAATTAAAAAAAAAAACAAAATTATGTTATCAGTTACTTTTTACGCTTAAATTTTTTGGTTAGGAAGCTAAATGTTTTGCTCTTCTTACTTCTAATACCTCTGAACGTTGTGACGACACGTTTCCGCTGGTATGCTGGGGTATGGCTCAGCGGCGTCCAGGGTCGTTACATAAATTTTTAATTTTGCAGGGTTATGAAAATTAAATTCCAGAGATTGAATTAATTGGGCTCTTTATTGTAGACAACTGGGCTTCGACGAAGTGATGATGATTGCAGCGGCGTGGCGGGTGGCACAGTGGCCAATAACGTATTTACTTTACGAGGTTTTGCCGGCCTGACTAACACGCGGTGTCGGTGAGCAGTGAGCGTACTATCAGGTAGGGATTTCAATCCCGTTTAGATAGCAGTTCACTCCTAACGTTCACTAATGCTTCCCAATATGAAGCGATGCGGATAAGGTACAACGCGGTGTTGGTGAGTAAAGAATATATCCTCAGGTAGGGATTTCAATCCCGTTTAGCTGATAAATTCTCCTCTAACCAGCACAAATGCTTCCCAATATGAAGCTAAACGCAGGGAGTGGCTCGGACAAGTCTTTACAACGCGGTGTTGGTGAGCAAAGAATATATCCTCAGGTAGGGATTTCAATCCCGTTTAGCAGATAAATTCTCCTCTAACCAGCACAAATGCTTCTCAATATGAAGCTAAGCGAACAAAATAAATTTAATATTATCAATGACTTACCTCCACGCCGGCTGCACAGGAACTCCTCGTTTGTGCGAAATGCTTCGCCTTTTATAGCTGTGCGCAGCATGTACAATGTTTTCTTGTCTGTTTTCTTAACTTAATATTTACTATAAAATTCTATCATAATGTACAGTTCTTACAATATATAAGAATAATGTATAAGCAACGTAATAACTACGAACAATTCTTGAAATCATAGCGCGTATGTTAAATTAATATATAAGCAATTCATCACCACTCTACTTCGTTGACAACCAGCTTAAATATTACAAATAAACAACAATAAGTATGTGTACATACCGACATACATTAGTAGGTAAACGCGTACATGCCAACTATATGATCACGGCTGTGCGATGAAGAGCAAAGCAGATCACAGTAACAACTAACCAATGCATGTATGTATGTTTATGCACAAGCAGTATGTAAAAGAAATTGATATTTTGGATGGCGACCGTTACTCAGGTCGTATGTGCATAGGCATGTATGTAGGTACGTAAGTAAGTATTTTAATATATAAGCTATTTTGCAAGTTTATCAGCACAGTGGGAATGTTTCGTTAATTAGGTAATTAAAATAAAATTCTCTTCGAATTCAAAATATACGGGTACTTATCTCTAGTGTGCGCCAAAAACGAGGTTGGCGACTTTTGGTCGTCACAGTATCCCCCCTCTTTCCGGGATGAGAGCGTCTAATTTAATCGCCAAACACGGACGATGCCTTGCCGTGATATGGCCGTTCGGTAGGTGTGTCCGCTGCTATGGGACACAAAACGCAGCTTCTGGTGCCGTTGTCTCGCTTGCAGCTTCGCAGCGATAACCTGTTGTACATCCGGTGGTATTTCGGCGGTCGATATGGGCTTGGGACCATTTGGCTCTGCCTGCGGTAGTGATCTGGCGGATGGTGTTGAACCCTGGTCTCTGCTGAGCCCTGGCACTACGCTCGCTGGCGCAACTAGCGCGAACCTGTCCAGGTCCACTTGGTATGGGATGGATATGGTGTCTCTAAGCGTCAACGGTGGGGAATTGATATCCCGTAGTGGGCTAAACCAACTCCGCCCGGAGGTGTTGGGGAGTCGTGATGGCGTGTGCTTGCCGTTGCGACCCGGTGAGACCTCTGTCATAATGGGGAGATCGGTTCGCCGAACCGGTGGCCGAGGAATGGTGGCAGCCCGGGCCTCTATACTTTGCCGGGGCAGCGCTGGCTGGGATTTGGTGCGTCTCTGCTGCTCGTAGCAGTGATATCCCATATACGAATACTGTGGATCCGTTACGTCCACTAAGCCAAAACCTTTACGGGTCGGTGGTGTTGGGACGTGTTGAGGGGCGTTCTCTTCGTCAAATGAGGAGTCGAGTGACGGTGGTGATGGTGGGCGATGTGCCACGGTGGTGTCATCTTCTGACAATAGCGGTGGTGATGGTATGTTATCGTCCATCACAATTAGCTGTGGTGGAGGGGACACGTCCTCCTCGATGCGTGGAGGAGAGGGTGTCACTTCCTTCTTTTCTTTGCGGAAGCTGACTATGTTGCCCCGTGGTGGAGGGCGTTGCCGGCTTGACCGCGATATACGGGGATAGCCCATGCCGTGCATTGGCGTGCTGGGTTGCGATGCAGTTGGCCGCTCCTGCGTGGTCATGCGGGAGTTACGGACTGTCGGTGTCGTGGGCTGTGACAATCTGCCACATCTTCGGCCGCGTGTTGGGACCTCACCATCTCTGCTATGGGCCATCAGTCCCGCGCACCCTATGCTGGTATCAAAAATGCGGAGGAAATCCAGTCCTAAGACGATGTCTTCGGTGGCGTTCTCCATGACTAGAAATTCACAATTCGTCGTTTTTCTGCCCAAAGTCACGGTGATCATTAAGGATCTATGTATGGCAGCCTTTGAACCATCGGCCAGTATGACATCTACCCGGGTGTGGACATATGCTGGCTGACGAATGAGTTTTCGTACCAGTTGGGGGTGGATGAAACTTTTAGTGGCCCCGGTATCGAGGGTCGATGCGATGAGCTGATTCTCGATGATGATCATCGCCCTGATCTTATTTTCCTCCCATAATAATTGCGTCTTGTTTGCTGGTTTTCTGTCACTCACCCGCTTTCTTGTCCTCCGACGGGCACCTTTTCGCGAGGTAGGTTTGTCTACCATCAAGCGATGGTGCTCTCCTCTACCGGGGTTGGATGTGGTAGGGATACTTTCCAGTTCGTCGGCAAGATCGATGAGATTGTCCAGTGTGCTGAAATCGCGCCTGCGTATGTACCACTGATAATCGGGCTGTGCGTTGCGGAAGATTCGCTCCAACTTCTGCTCTTCGGACAATTTTGCGTGACGCATGAGGCTCTGAAGCGCTAGGACGTAATCCTTGAAGGGTTCGCGTGCGCGCTGCGTGCGCTTGCGAATCTCATCTTCCAGTTTTTCGAAATAGCGTGATGGCAAGAAAAATTTAAAAAAATCCGCCTTGAAGGTTTGCCACTGGCTCCAATTCTTGTTGTTATTCCGGTACCATACCAGGGCCTTGTCCCTAAAGCATTCGGCGAGGACCGGTAAAATGTGAGCCAAATCTATATTATACATACCCGACAGCTCCTCCATGCGCTCAATAAACCCAACTGGATCCCGACCTCCGTCATACTTAAGACCCCATTTTCGGACGAATTCAACAACCATGATTCGGTTGTCTGGGTCCGCGGGAATACTGTTTCTGGGTGACGTCTCCTGGCCTGGTGATACCGGTGGGGGCTGCATGGGGGCTGGAACGCACAAACTGGGGAGCGGAGTCGTCCCTTCATGATGACGTTGGAGGGCCAGTAGTTTTTCTGTGATGTCATCATCATGCTCAGCATTGATGAACTGGCTAAACCGCTTGCGCAGTTCTTCTACGCTTCCCACGGTGCTTTGCTGGAACCGTGTCAAGTAGGTGACTAGCTCCTCCTTCTTGAGGGCGTAGATCCATGATGTCTTCACCATGATACGGGTTGGTGGTTGGCTACGGTCGTGTTTGCACAAAATTCGGGAAACCTCTTTTTTTCACCTCTTCTACCCCTCTGAGTTCTTCACTGTTGTTCTTCGGATACACTTTGCCTCCAAGATTTATTTACGTTGTTATCATCAATTTCTACGGAATTGCGAGATGTTATGTGTTTTTCACAAACTAATTGTCCCTGCTCGGGCGCCAATGTGACGACACGTTTCCGCTGGTATGCTGGGGTATGGCTCAGCGGCGTCCAGGGTCGTTACATAAATTTTTAATTTTGCAGGGTTATGAAAATTAAATTCCAGAGATTGAATTAATTGGGCTCTTTATTGTAGACAACTGGGCTTCGACGAAGTGATGATGATTGCAGCGGCGTGGCGGGTGGCACAGTGGCCAATAACGTATTTACTTTACGAGGTTTTGCCGGCCTGACTAACACGCGGTGTCGGTGAGCAGTGAGCGTACTATCAGGTAGGGATTTCAATCCCGTTTAGATAGCAGTTCACTCCTAACGTTCACTAATGCTTCCCAATATGAAGCGATGCGGATAAGGTACAACGCGGTGTTGGTGAGTAAAGAATATATCCTCAGGTAGGGATTTCAATCCCGTTTAGCTGATAAATTCTCCTCTAACCAGCACAAATGCTTCCCAATATGAAGCTAAACGCAGGGAGTGGCTCGGACAAGTCTTTACAACGCGGTGTTGGTGAGCAAAGAATATATCCTCAGGTAGGGATTTCAATCCCGTTTAGCTGATAAATTCTCCTCTAACCAGCACAAATGCTTCTCAATATGAAGCTAAGCGAACAAAATAAATTTAATATTATCAATGACTTACCTCCACGCCGGCTGCACAGGAACTCCTCGTTTGTGCGAAATGCTTCGCCTTTTATAGCTGTGCGCAGCATGTACAATGTTTTCTTGTCTGTTTTCTTAACTTAATATTTACTATAAAATTCTATCATAATGTACAGTTCTTACAATATATAAGAATAATGTATAAGCAACGTAATAACTACGAACAATTCTTGAAATCATAGCGCGTATGTTAAATTAATATATAAGCAATTCATCACCACTCTACTTCGTTGACAACCAGCTTAAATATTACAAATAAACAACAATAAGTATGTGTACATACCGACATACATGAGTAGGTAAACGCGTACATGCCAACTATATGATCACGGCTGTGCGATGAAGAGCAAAGCAGATCACAGTAACAACTAACCAATGCATGTATGTATGTTTATGCACAAGCAGTATGTAAAAGAAATTGATATTTTGGATGGCGACCGTTACTCAGGTCGTATGTGCATAGGCATGTATGTAGGTACGTAAGTAAGTATTTTAATATATAAGCTATTTTGCAAGTTTATCAGCACAGTGGGAATGTTTCGTTAATTAGGTAATTAAAATAAAATTCTCTTCGAATTCAAAATATACGGGTACTTATCTCTAGTGTGCGCCAAAAACGAGGTTGGCGACTTTTGGTCGTCACAACGTCTTTCAAAAATATTAAATATGTTTAATTTACAAACAAAAGGAAAAAAATCCGTTTCATGTACCCCAAAAGGTTCTAATTGTCCAACCGTAAAATAGTCTTTTAGAATTTTTTGGTTTTTAATACCAATTTATTTCTTCCTGATATATAAAGTAGGTATATGGTTACTTTTATGAATTAGAATATGTCGATATTCCAACCCTAAAATTGGATTTTTAATTATTTTGGTTTTTAATACCAATTTAACTCTTCCTGAAGTATAAAAAAGATTTCATTCACACAAAACCAAAATAAGGAACTTATATGGCTACTTTTATGTACTAAAAAATTTCGATTTTCCAACCCTGGAACCGAATTTGTAATACCAAATTGATTCTTCCTGAAGTATAAAATAGGGTTTATTCACTACAAAAACAAAATTTGGAATTTATGTAGGTACTTTTATGTACCAGAAATATTTCGGTCTTCGACCTCTGGAAGCGAATTTTTATTTTTTTACCAATGCAATTCTTAGTGAATTTTTAAACTTTTTGGTCACTTTCATGTACCATAAAATATTTTAATAATGAGGTTCATGCAACTCTTAATAATGAGGTTTGTTTAAGAAAAACTTGAAATTTATAAACATTTTGGTCACTTTCATGTACTACAAAATATTGCAGTTATCCAATCCTGGAATCGAAATTTTGGTTTCTTTTAATATTTGATACCAATTTTCTTTTTCCTGAATTAAAAAATAGTTTTAATTAGCAAAAAACCGACGTTAGTTGGCTTTTTGGTTACTTTTATGTATAAAAAATTTCAATTTCCCATCCCCAAGAGCGAAATTTTAATTTTTGCTAGTTCTACAATATATTGCATGTACCAAAAAAAACTTTCAATTTCCCAGCCTTGGAATTAAAATTAAATTTTTTTTTTAGCTTTTTTAAAAATGCGACTCTTCATGAGGTATAAAGTAGTTTTATTGAAGAACCATTTTAAAATTTTAACCGTTTTGGTTAATTTTATGTATAAAAATTTCAATTTCCCACCCCTGGAAGCGAAATTTTAATTTTATATCATTTTTGCCAATTATAATTTAGTTTTATTTACAAAAATCTTAAAATTAGCAACCATTTTTGTCACTTTCATGTTCTACAATATATTGCATGTACCCAAAAAACTTTCAATTTCCCAGCCTTGGAATTGAAATATAATTTTTTTTGCTTTTTTATATATGCAACTCTTTATGAGGTATAAAGTAGTTTTATTGAAGAAACATATTAAATTTTTAACCATTTTGGTTACTTTTATGTATAAAAAATTTCAATTTCCCACCCCTGGAAGCGAAATTTTAATTTTTAAAATTTATTTTATCAATGCAAATCTTCATAAAGTATAAGGTGATTTTATTTAAGAAAAACTCAAAATTTATAACAATTTTGGTTATCACATGTACTACAAAATACTGCACGTACCAAAAAAAACTTAACATTTTCCCAACCCTGGAAGCGAAATTTTATTTATTTTAGTTTTTGTCAGTGCAAGTCTTCTTGAGGTATAAAGTAGTTTTATTTAAGAAACATTTTAATTTTTTAAACATTTTGGCCACTTTCATGTACTACAAAATATTGCACTTGTCCAACCCTGGATTCGAAATTTTGATTTTTTTTTTGAAGTTTTGATACCGATTTTGTTCTTCTTAAATTATAAGACAGTTTTAGGTAGCAAAAAATAAAACATCAGTTGCCTGTTTGATTATTTTCACGTATAAATAAATGCAATTTCCCATCCCTGGAAGCAAAATTTGAATTTAAAAATTTTTTTTTGGTCAGTGCAAAAATTCATGACGTATAAAGAGTTTCTGTTAAAGAAAAACTTGAAATTTTTAACAATTTTAGTTACTACATGTACTACAAAACACGGAATGGGCCGAAAAAAAAATTTATTTCCCATCCCTGGAAAAAAGTTTTAATTTTTTTAAGTTTTTAATAGACCATTGAGGCTTCCCAAAGAAAATCGTGAATCAGATGATTTTATGCCCGGAAGTAAAATGATGTTCTACAGGGTATTCAATAAAGAATTCAACTTATCTTTTTTCAAACCTACGAAAGACCAATGTGAACTCTGCGAATCGTTCAAGAAGTCAGATGAAAACGGCAAAAGAGATTTGATTGAAGTCTACAGTTTACACCAGGAAGAAAAGAAATTATGCGGAAAAGAAAACGAACTAGATAAGAAGCAAGTAAAAGTGCTATATTGGGCTGTGCCGAATCTTAAATACCCTTCACAGATATAACTCTTCTTTCTTTCTTTGTTGCCAAAACAGAAAGTAGGTTTAATTAAAAAATCAAAATTATGTTATCGGTTACGTTTATACTTAAGAAAACGTTAAAATTTTCGGCTAGGAAGCTAAATGTTTGGCTTTTCTTATATCTAATACCTATGAACGTCTTTCAAAAATAATATATATATATATATATATATATATATATATATATATATATATATATATATATATATATATATATATATATATATATTTAATTTACAAACAAAACAAAAAATCCGTTTCATGTACCCCAAAAAGTTCTAATTGTCCAACTGTAGAATAGTCTTTTAGATTTTGTTGGTTTTTAAGACCAGTTTACTTCTTTGTGATATATAAAGTTGGTATAATTCATCATAAAAATCAAAAATAACAAATAAAATGGCTGCTTTTATGAATCAGAAAGTTTCGCTTTTCTAACCCTGGAACAGAATTTTTAATTTTTTAATACTAATTTAATTTTTTCTGATATATAAAATAGGTTTAATTCACTAAAAATACAAAATTTGGAATTTATGTATGTACTTTTATGTACCAAAATATTTCGATTTTCCAACCCTGGAACCGAATTTTTAGTTTTTAAGATTTTTAATACCAATTTAATTCTTAGCGAAGTATAAAATAGGTTTAAGTCACTGAAAAAAACAAAATTGGGAACTTATATGGTTACTCTTATCTATCAAAAAATCTCGATTTTCCAACCCTGGAACCGAATTTATAGTTTTTTTGATTTACTAAAAGCACAAAATTTGGAATTTATGTATGTACTATTTTGTACGAAAAATATTTCGATTTTCCAACTCTGGAAGCGAATTTTTATTTTTTACCAATGCAATTCTTAGTGAGGTGTAACATAGTTTTACTTGACAAAAAAATTAAAAGTTTTAAACTTTTTGGTCACTTTCAGGTACCATAAAATATTTCATTTGTCCAACCCTGGAGTCAAAATTTTGATTTTTTAAGATTTTAATACCAATTTTGTTTTTTCTGAATTATATAGCAGCTTTAATTAGCAAAAAGAAACAACGTCAATTGCCTTTTTGGTTACTTTGATGCAGAATAAATATTTCAATTTCCCAACCTTGGAAACGAAATATAAATTTTTTTTACCAATGCAACTCTAAATGAGGCATGAAATAGTTTTATTTAAGAAATACTTAATATTTATAACCATATAGGTTATAAATATAGTTTTAATTAGTAAAAAACAACGTCAATTGCCTCTTTGGTTACTTTTATGTTAAAAAAAAATTCTATTTCCCAACCCTGGAAGCGAAATTTAAACGTTTTAAAATTTTCTTTATCAATGCAAATCTTCATGAGGTATAAGAAAAACTCGAATTTGGCAACCATTTTAGCACCAAAGAAAATTTAATTTTTCCAACCCTGGAAACGAAACTTTAATTTTTTTTTGTTTGTTTTTTTATGAGTGCAACGCTTCTTGAGGTATAAAGTAGTTTTATTTACGAAAAATTGCAAATTTTTTACCACTTTGGTAACTTTCATGTATCATAAAATATTGCACTTGTCCATCCCTGGATTCGAAATTTTATTTTTTATTTTTGAATTTTTGAATTTTTGATACCAATTTTGGTCTTCCTAAATTATAAGATTGTTTTAGTTAGCAAAAAAAAAAACAATATCAGTTGCCTGTTGGATTACTTTCATGTATAAAAAAAATTCAATTTCCCACCCCTGGAAGCAAAATTTGAATTTAAAATTTTTGATTTTTTTTTTTTTTTGTTAATGCAAATCTTCATGACGTATAAAGTGGTTTTGTTAAAGAAAACCTTGAAATTTTTACTACAAAAATACGGAAAAATACGTACTACAAAATACGGAATAGGCAGAAAAAATAAATTAATTTCTCATCCCTGGAAAAATTTTTTTTGTTTGTTTTTAATAGACCATTGAGGCCTCCCAAAGCACGAAATAGGTTTAATTTACAAACATTAAAAAAAAAAATTGGTTTTTGGTATAAATATTGCGTCGAGAAATAGGTGTAAGCTTTCCAGCTCTGGAACCGTACATCGGATATTTCTGATACCACTCTATTTAAGTTCATTTCCAATCCAACGGTCTAAGAACGAAGTCTCTACCTCTTCTGGGGGCTTGGGAAAACCGATTTCACGTACAGACAGACGTACATCGCACAATCGTCATCGCTATTCATAAGGATCCAGAATATATATACTTTATGGTATCCTATATTGATATCGAAGAAATTACACACGGAATGACAAACCTATATATACCCTTTCACTTTTTTGTGAAGGATATAAAAAGTAATGTTTGTGTATATTATCTGCAGTCAGTCCTTCCATTTCCAAAAGGATTTACAACTAGCTTTTACTACAAAAGTAAGATAAGCTGATATAATTTTACATTCAGTGACCTTCATGAGAAAAATGTTAATTGTTTTTTTTTTTTTTTGACCGAAGTGGAAGGAAATCGAGTCCCCAATGAGATTGGAACTTGTGTACTTTTGTATAATAACTGCCAGATCAATATACCACCTTAATAACAGCATCTAAAAAGACAGGAACTCCATATACAGTTCACCAGTTATCGCATGATGCGTTTTACAACCTTAAGTCACTACATGAAGGATGGGGCCAAAATTTAATTATAAATGATGCCAACCAAAAAGTTAAATGGAATAACATTAAAGTTCTACGAGTAGAAAAGGATAACTTAGATTCGTTTTTATATAAAACATTCTATAAAGAATCAGGGATAAGACCGGGTCGAATCTTAAATACCCTCAAAATATTCAGTAAATTTAAAATGTTTAACTGTATTTTGGCGGGGTCGCTCTGGCAAGGGCTGTGGGGGAGACATTTCACCTTTGTCATAAAACTCTAAAAATAAACGCTTGGGATAATTATATGCAAAATTAAATTTTTTTTATAGCGTCATTTAGGGGGCAAAGGGGGAGTAGGTAGGCCAGAGTAGTACGTCTCAGCTTCGTCATTAAAGCTTAAAAATGTTTTCACTATTTTTGCATATAATAACGCCCACTAAAGGGGGCGGGGTTAAAAAATAAACAATATCGTGTTTTGAACTGACGAACGTACGGGCATTGCTAGACCGTCTTAGACTTCATCACTGATCAAGAATATATATACTTTATGGGGTCCAATTCTCTTTGGAGGGTATTAAAACTGTATTTTGGCGTGGTCGGGCTGGCAAGAGCTGTGGGGGAGACATCTCACCTTTGTCATAAAACTCTAAAAATAAATGTTTGGGATAATTGCATACAAAATTAAAAAAACATTTAGGTACCCCCCACGAGGGGGTAGGCCTGAATAGTACCAGGTTACGTCTCAGCTTCGTCATTAAAGCTTAATAATGTTATTCTTAAGGAATGTAGGCTTAAATAAGATATATTTACACTATTCTTGCATATAATAGCACGCACTAAAGGTGCGGAGTCCAAAAATTATTATAGTTTTATTTTAAGTTTAACGCATTGGACCTTCTTTAATATAAAAATATATCATTTGCTTAACAAAATTACAAAAAAAAACTTAAAAAATTATGTTGTTTCTTAGAGGTTGGTTTAGTTCTTCTTAGAGGAACTTTGCTCCCTCTTCCCCGATTTAGTCTATCTCTTACTTAATCTGTGCTATCCTTCAAGATATATTTATACCAAACTTCAAGATTCTAGCTCTTTTCGTTTGGACTGAATCATGACTTCCACAGATGGACGGACATTCTCAGATCATTTTAGATATCAACACTAATCAAGAATATATATACTTTATCTCAGATGGATATTTCGCTGCGTTACAAACGGAATGACAAAGTGAATATACCCTCCATATTCTTTTTTGGAGGGTATAAAAAGAAAGGAAAACGGTTGACCTTAAGTGCCAGCCGTGCAACTTCCTGGTAACTTTCACAGCTAGAATTGTTGTTTTAATTTTAAAGCTGCTACAACTTTTGAATGGATCAGCCAGTGCCCACGTGGTAAGCTGTGATTGATGTAGTTCTTTGATACCTTCTAGTGTTTTGAAAAATAAGCTTTTTTCGAATTTTTCGCTCATATATGACCGTTTGGTAGCGGTCGACGTGGTTTGCGGTTTGCCAACAGTTGCTTAGTTTTTTTAATCGATCGAACATGCTGTTTAAAAGTTGTTCCTAAAAAACATTTTTGCAAAATAAATTTTTTCATTTTGTTTTTGATATGTCCGAAAAAGTAGGAGTCCTAACCGGTTCCAATTCCAAAGAAATCCAAGTTTGAAGAAACTCTTTCAAATGCGACTAGGTTTGTTCGATTCGATTCAGCCGTTCTAAAGTTATAAGAGAGTTACATACTTATAGACACATATATGTACAGACATAGTGACGGATTCTCAGGAGTAGTTAGGAAAGCTTCCTAGGAACTCAAAACGTCGAGTTCTGGTGAATATTAGGTTTTTTCAAAACGGGTTAAACCAGTAACCGACAAAAGTTTAGTTGGCAAAATCCGATTTTTAATACAATTTTGAACCTGCTTTATTTTGGTTCAGAATGAAGCACGTGAATTAATGAAATTTTTTTGCATGAAAAAAAAACCAACTGTGCTGTTAAAATAGTTTAAAACATATTTTAGAAGTATTTGATGACATCTTAAAAAACAAAGCACTAGATACTGACGTTTCCGTGCTCTATTAAAATATTCATATATTCATAAAATTAAAAAAAAAACCTTATTTTGTAGACACAAATGTAAACTTCCACAATTTTCAATACTACTTATTGGATTTGTCTTACTGATTGCAAAATATTTTTGTTTGAATAAATGCTGTAAAATGTGTAAACTGCTAATAGTGATGTTTCTTCTTATTTGAAAATCTTTCAACATTGAATGATGTTTTAGAAAAGACATATATATCAAACCGATTTACAGAAGAATGCCAAAAGAAATGGTTTTAAGTCATTACTTAATTTCGCAGTTCTCTCCTCATTTAGCTGCCATTTGGAGTGTTTCTTTAATTACGCATTCTGTCAGGGTAGAAACCTGATCCGTTTTGGTTGTGTTGTTTTTCGTAACACGTGATTTATAGTACTGTCAAACATATGTTTAATTTATTATCTTCCAAATCCAGGGCAAACAAAGTTTTTCTTAAAAAAGGCATAAATTTGTATATCTCGTTAAATCATATCATATATTTATTTATAAACGCCTTAAATCAAATTAGAGAGAAATAAACTACGCGTAAAAACCAAATTAGGTGAATTTTTGATATTAGTGTCGCGACTTTTCAAATTCACTTGCCTTTTTTTTATTTCCATAGGTGTTCGAATCAAACCCAGTTGATAAATATTATTATAGTAGATGGCATGCATGGGTAGCGATAATTGATAATGCACCGTGGAGTACTAAACCAAAGAAAACGTTTGTTAATGAAAATGGAGACATAGCAGAAGAGCCAGCCATAGTCACTTTTATTGAGCCATCCACAGGACTTTTCTATGAATGCCATTGTAGAAACTATATCCTGTTAGACAGTGTTTGGAATAATTTTCAATATTACGTAAACAAGCAGAGCTATATTCGTATTGCAGACATACGTTGGGATCTGAGAAATTCTCAAGACTGGGAACACTTGTTACCAGGAGAGCCAAAAGAAATGAGAACTCCTGCGGTACCTTCCGATAAAAATATTATTTCCACCGAGAATACGATAGCCGAGGAAAAACATTTAGATGCAGTAAAATCTTGGGTTACTCCATTATTTATTGGCGAGAAAGAATTTGAAGAACGTTTTGCTCAGTTGCAAAAAACAGTTTTATATAAAGGTGCGAAATATGAAAGATTTTCTCCGTATACACAATCGGATGGTAGAGTTATGCAGCTAACTTTATATGTTGATAATGACGATGACTACAAGCAGCCAACTTTACGATGGGTTCATTACGAAAATCGTGCTGATTTGCTTTTGCAAATAAAATTTAACTACCAAAAATCCACGATCGAAGAAACTTTTGGAAAAGGACGACACGATAGTTTAAAATGTATGTATATATACTATATGTATATAATATATATTATTGGGGATTCACACTGTAGTCGTAAGTCATAAAATAATAGCATGGAAAATATAACTAGTGTGAACAACCCGTTATAACTTAATATGCTATTTCAAACATCGATCAACTGATATGAAAACAACACATTTGTAGTTAGATGATATCGGAGCAAAAGATAATTGTAATAAAGTTGTTTGAAAATACCAAAAAGTCTAAAAACTCTATTTCTATTTAAAATTATTAAATTTGTCTTCTGGTGCACAAGAATATATAAATGAATTTGTATGTATAAACTAAAACAGCTGCTGCCTTGGTATGAGCTGCATAACCTTTTTTTCTTGCGGCGGCATACGCAAAAACGTGTAGTGGCTGCCAGCTACGTAAGTTAAACGAGAAAAAATTTTCACATGTATATATTTAGTTTTTGCGATTTAGTTCTCTTTTAATATTTTTTATGTTATAAAAATGTGATTTAATGTACAGACATATAGGTATGAATAATTTTTCAGCCGTTCTTTAGTCGTGAATCATAAATATATAAGTAACGGCGGCAAACATATACTATCGCCGTCTCGCCTAAAGATTTTCAATCGTTCGACTCAGATCTCTAGAGCTATTTTATGACAAAACATAAACATACCTGAAAGAGTGCTATTATTTTATGACTTTTTTGTATGCAGCACAACAACTTTTTTAAACTGGTCTAAAATATTATGACTTTATGACAATACGCCTAAATAGCACGAAGTGTGAATACCCTATATTATTCATTTAAAACAAATTTAATATTAAGTGTAACGCAGTTTTACTTAAAAAAATTAAAATTTTTAAACTTTTTGGTCATTTTCATGCACCATAAAATATTTCATTTGTCCAATGCAACTCTTAATGAAGCATGAAATAGTTTCAAATTTGTAACCATTTTGGTCACCTTCATGTATTACATAACATTGGGGTTATCCAACCTTGGAATCGAAATTTTTATTTTATATATATGATACCAATTTTGGTTTTCCTAAATTAAAAAATAGTTTTAATTAGTAAAAAACCGACGTTAGTTGCCTTTAAAAAAATTTCAATTTCAACATTCGAATTAAAAAAAAAAATTTATAAAGAGGTTTTATTTAAGAAAAACTCAAAATTTGTAATCATTTTGGTTATTACATGTACCACAAAATATATCATGTACCAAAAAAATTTCATTTTCCCAACCCTGAAAACGATTTTTTTTTATCAGTGCAACTCTTCTTGAGGTATAAAGTAGTTTTACTTAAGAAAATTTTTAACCATTTTGATCATCTCCATGCACTACAAAATATTGCACTTGTCCAACCCTGGTTTCGAAATTTTGTTTAATTTTTGGTACCCATTTTGTTCTTCCTTAATTCTAAAATACTTTTAGTTAGCACAATATATGTAAAACGACGTCAGTTGCCCTTTTGGTATAAAGTATAAAAAAACTTTTCAATTTCCCACCCCTGGAAGCGAAATTTTAATTTAAAAAAATTTTTTTTTTACCAATGATGTATAAATCGGTTTTATTTAAGAAAAACTTAAAATTTTAAACCAGGAGGCAAATTACGGCATTCGATATCGATCGAAATTTGTATATAAATTGATCGATTTCGAATGCCGTAATTTGGTCCCAGTTTAGTTATTATAAAAAACTACATGTGCTATGATTGCCATAGAATATTACATTGTTTGGTATATAAATTTAGCAACAATGACAATCATAAAGAACCGTTGGTAAATATATACAGCAAAAAATATTTTACACAATTCAGAAAATCAAAGATCAACACAAAAATTCTATAAATTTCATACGCACATACATATGTATGTCTGGTTGTATGTAAATGCATGCAAACAATAAGATCGCGTCGGCTGAAGCAGGCGGTGTGCATGGTTATGCACAACCGGTATGTACGTATATGTGTATATACATATATATGCATGGTAGATGTACAGCAGCTAGAACACAGGTTTGGTTTTTTCTTGTTTTTAAGAAAGACCGTTATACATAGTGTGCGTACAAAATTACAAAAACCGATATTCAACTAGATGTGTAATGCATAACTTGCACATATGTACGTATGTAAATACATTGTATGAAAGAATTTATCAATTTAACTTAACGGCGACTTCGCTGTGCGTAAGTAAATCGGATTATGTCAATAATACAAACTAAGTACAATTTCAATATTAAATAAATCTAAAATAAATCCTAATTCACTGGGGAAATTCTCCATTGACGCAAAAACGAGGCGTACGACTTTTCCTGGTCACACTACCCCTCCTCATGCCCGGGAGAAAATAAGGGTCTTAGTTCACAGACCCGTATTACACCCGTTCAAGAGATAGACGTCCGGAAGGTGCGTCCACTGCTGTATGATAAGAAACGCGATTGTTGCCGTTTTGACCGCGTTTGCAGCTTTTCCTGGATGATTTTCTGTACATCCAAAGGCACTTGGTCAAACGGAACTTCAATTTTTCGGCAGGGGTGGCTCGTGGCAGCTGCTACTTTTGTGCTTGCTTGGTGAAATAAGGCTACAATTGGGCCACTACTGGTGACCGGCTGCAGTACGGGCTCTGCCTCGAAGGTGGAGAATATATCTAACTCTCCGTCGGCGGGAATCGAGAGCGTATCGCTTAGCGTGAGCGGTGGTGAGTGGACGTGACGTAGTGGGCTAAACCAATTTCGCCCAGGGGTGTTTGGTATTCTGTTGGCTGGGCTGTCGTTATCCCGGCCTGGTGAGGCTCTGGGCGACTTCGGGTAGCCGGAACGGTTGCGATATGGTTGGGCGATGATAGCGGCCCGATACTCTATGCTTGGACGTGGTAGCATTTTCCGTATACCCCATAGGATGGCGAGACACTCTTTCTCGGTGGCTGAATAGTTGTTCATTTTGGGTTCATTATATTTTACCTGATCGAAGTGATTTCTTGGGTGTGGCTTTTCGAGCTCCCTATCTTTGCTGTGAGACACCAGTCCGGCGCAGCTTATGGTCGTACCAAATGTGCGGAGGAAGTCTAGGCCTAATATGATATCTGCGGTGGCCTTCTCCATAACTAGGAACTCGCAGTCTCCAGTTTTCCGACCCAAGGTCACTTTGATTCTCAGGTATCGATATGTGACAGCCTTGCAACCATCTGCCAGTATGACTTCCACTTGGGTTGGAACGTACATCGGTTGCTTAATGAGCTTTCGCACTAGCTCCTTGTTTCTCCGGTGTCTAGTATGGTAGCGATTACTTGATCCTCTATCATGACCGTCGCTCGCACTTTGTTTTCTTCCCATACAAGTTGTGTCTGATTTGCAAGTTTTTTCTTACTCACCGACATGCTTGGCTTCCGACGGGCACGGACTCGAGTGGTAGATTTATCTACCATCAATCGGTGGTGCTCTCCTCTACCGTAATGGGAAGTGGTAGGGATACTTTCCAGTTCATCGGCAAGGTCGTTGAGGTCATCCAGCGTGCTGAAGTCACGGCGGCGAATGTACCATTGATAGTCGGTTAGCGCATTTCGATAGATCCGCTGATAGGGTGACATGACGCATGAAACTTTGTAGAGCCAGGACATAATTTTTGAATGGTTCGTAGGCACGTTGCGTGTGCTTGCGAATCTCGTCCGTCAACTTTTCGAAATGGCGGGAAGGCAGGAAGAACTTGAAAAAAATCGGTTTTAAAGGCCTGCCATTCTTGCCAGTTTTTATTGTTGTTACGATAACACATTAGGGCCTTGTCCCGAAAACATTCGGCCAGCACCCTTAACACTAGCACCAAGTCTATGCCGTACATACCTGCTAATGCTTCCATTCTCTCTATGAATTCCACCGAATCTTTGGCCCCATCGTACTTGAGACCCCATTTCCGCACGAATTCGACTACCATAATGCGGTTGGCGGTATCGGTTTCCACGGTTGGTACTACTTTCTAGGCCGAGGGTACGGGATCAGACCACACTGGCGCTGCTAGGTTTAGAATATACGTATTTCTGTTTTTCCTTATTGAAGTAATTTTGTTAACTTTATAACTTCTGCTTTGAATATAAAATGTACTGAATTAAAAATCATTTATAATCACATATATATAAAAAGTAAAATAATATAAAAATGCAATTTATTTTATATATCGCAAGTGCTCACGAAAATATAGACGTGTATCAATCATCATGCCCAGATATTTCAGAAATGCCTTCGATTCTATACAACAGGTGCCAACATTCAGGGTAATAGTTTCCCTAGCCTTACGGCTACTAATCGAAACCGCTTCGGCTTTATGATCAGCTAGAGTTAATCCCATTGAAGTGATTCAGGACTTTACTAATTGTAAGCTGGCATTTGCAATGGTTTTTGCCTCTAATAATTCTTTGGCCTCACACACTAACGCTATGCCGTCTGCGAATCCCACTATCCTTACTCTTTTAGGTAAACTCAATCTTAGTACCCCATCGTACATTACGTTCCACAACAATAGTCCAAGTATCGATCCTTGGGGAACTCCACAGTTAATTCTACGTTTCCTTATACCTACATCTGTATTATAGGTCAATTCTTTTTTGTATGCAGCACAACAACTTTTTTAAACTGGTCTAAAATATTATGACTTTATGACAATACGCCTAAATAGCACGAAGTGTGAATACCCTATATTATTCATTTAAAACAAATTTAATATTAAGTGTAACGCAGTTTTACTTAAAAAAATTAAAATTTTTAAACTTTTTGGTCATTTTCATGTACCATAAAATATAAATGAAATTTATTTGTTGGTGGTTAAGCAATGTCTATATGCATTTCATTGGTGCTTTACCAAATCGTCAGTAGACTTTAACCACAGTTATATGCATATAGACATTGCTTAACCACCAACAAATAAATTTCATTTATATATAGTATTGTGACAACAATGTGTCAAATAAAAAGATTTCGTACCATAAAATATTTCATTTGTCCAATGCAACTCTTAATGAAGCATGAAATAGTTTCAAATTTGTAACCATTTTGGTCACCTTCATGTATTACATAACATTGGGGTTATCCAACCTTGGAATCGAAATTTTTATTTTATATATATGATACCAATTTTGGTTTTCCTAAATTAAAAAATAGTTTTAATTAGTAAAAAACCGACGTTAGTTGCCTTTAAAAAAATTTCAATTTCAACATTCGAATTAAAAAAAAAAATTTATAAAGAGGTTTTATTTAAGAAAAACTCAAAATTTGTAATCATTTTGGTTATTACATGTACCACAAAATATATCATGTGCCAAAAAAATTTCATTTTCCCAACCCTGAAAACGATTTTTTTTATCAGTGCAACTCTTCTTGAGGTATAAAGTAGTTTTACTTAAGAAAATTTTTAACCATTTTGATCATCTCCATGCACTACAAAATATTGCACTTGTCCAACCCTGGTTTCGAAATTTTGTTTAATTTTTGGTACCCATTTTGTTCTTCCTTAATTCTAAAATACTTTTAGTTAGCACAATATATGTAAAACGACGTCAGTTGCCCTTTTGGTATAAAGTATAAAAAAACTTTTCAATTTCCCACCCCTGGAAGCGAAATTTTAATTTAAAAAAATTTTTTTTTTACCAATGATGTATAAATCGGTTTTATTTAAGAAAAACTTAAAATTTTAAACCAGGAGGCAAATTACGGCATTCGATATCGATCGAAATTTGTATATAAATTGATCGATTTCGAATGCCGTAATTTGGTCCCAGTTTAGTTATTATAAAAAACTACATGTGCTATGATTGCCATAGAATATTACATTGTTTGGTATATAAATTTAGCAACAATGACAATCATAAAGAACCGTTGGTAAATATATACAGCAAAAAATATTTTACACAATTCAGAAAATCAAAGATCAACACAAAAATTCTATAAATTTCATACGCACATACATATGTATGTCTGGTTGTATGTAAATGCATGCAAACAATAAGATCGCGTCGGCTGAAGCAGGCGGTGTGCATGGTTATGCACAACCGGTATGTACGTACTGTAACGACACGTTTCCGCTCTTAGCTGGGGTAAGGCTCAGCGGCGTCCAGGGTCGTACTATAATTTATTGTTTTGCAGGACCAGAGGCAAAAAAAAACACTTCACTATAATTTTCGCTGACTTATTTATTTAACCCAAAATATGGTGGTGGTTCCAGCGGTGGTCGGCAGCGGCGTGGAATTTACCGAGCGTCGAAATGTCGACGTAAAGGGGCCCGGCTGGCTTGCGAGTGTTGAGAGCGAACCTGACAAAACTTTCACCTTTCTGTCGGCTCGGTTCTCCACAATCGTCAACGGTGACTCAGCTAGGGGCGACGGGCTACTTACAAACGGACAGGCGAGTAACGAGAGCACCCAGGCAAAACTTTCACCTTTCTGTCTGAGCGGTTCTTGCCAATCGTCGTCTACGCGGCGGTCTTGCTTCTGAACGGCACTTCCCGTCACAATACGCGTACGGTGTGTGCGGAACGAACGTACCACCCGACAAAACTTTCACCTTTCTGTCGATAGTAGTTCACCCCGTACTCACGTTTAAGGTTTCAGCGTACCACTGTACTGGAGTTGGTATCCCAGGTCGAACTTTCACTTTTCAGATGGGACACAAACTCCGATGTGGTTTTCTCCTTACTGAAACCCACCGAGTTAATTTATAAGAAGCAAAGACTAAATAATTAAATCGACTTACCTTCACGCCGGCTGCACAGGAACTCCTCGTTCTTTGCAAAATGTTCTGCCTTTTATAGTCGAGCTCAGTAGGTACACATGAATATTTTCATGCATGTATGTGAGCTTTACAATATGAAAATATTCTTAACAACTACAACAATGTTCATAAGGAACCGTTGTTATATATACAATTGTCAACTTAAACATACAGACAAATTCTTCCTCTGTTACTATACCATATTATACGTACATATGTATGTAGGCTGGCTGTCCACAAATTTATGCGGGTAGGTATGTTTGCATGTGCTTTTGCACAGGCCGCAGTTTAGCATTGAGTTTGGTTTTCTTTTACACTAGTCCGTGATACATGGTTTGTATATACTGAAGAAAACCAAAAACAATAACAATTGAGACACTAGTAAGCAAGTGAGACGATGCGATCGTAGATATACATCCATATGTACGTATATATGCATATATGCGTGTAGGTATGTTTGCATGTGCTTTTGCACAGGCAGCAGTTTAGCATTGAGTTTGGTTTTCTTTTACACTAGTCCGTGATACATGGTTTGTATATACTGAAGAAAACCAAAAACAATAACAATTGAGACACTAGTAAGCAAGTGAGACGATGCGATCGTAGATATACATCCATATGTACGTATATATGCATATATGAGTTTGGTTTTCTTGGACACTAGTCAGTTATACATGGTTGGTGTATACTGAAGAAAACCAAAAACAATAACAATTGAGACGACGCGATCGTAAATATACAGCCATATGTACGCATATATGTTTATATGCGCGTAGGTATGTTTGCATGTGCTTTTGCACACGCAGTAGCTTAGCATTGAGTTTGGTTTTCTTTTACCCTAGTCAGTTATACATGGTTTGTGTATACTGAAGAAAACCAAAAACAATAACCAGCAGAACTTGTCATTAGCAAAACCTATATGCTACTCAGCGATGCGCTGTTAAAACGTATTATGTCCATAAACAACTAAGGTGCGATTTGACAAGCGAAAATAATTCTAATTCAATATACGAAACGATTTACAAACATAAAATTCACAATGCATTAGGATAAAACTATGATTAAGTGCTGCTGATGGGCGCAAAAACAAGCCATGCGACTTTTGCTGGTCACATTATTCCTCCTCCTGGGGGGATGAAGCGTCAGGGTGTAGTTGCCATACACGGACTACCCCGGCACGGGAGATAGCTGTGCGGAAGGTGCGTCCGCCGCTATGTGACAAGTAACGGGATTGTTGGCGTTTTGGCCGCGTTTGTAACTTCTCCCTTATAAACTGGGCCACCTCGGCGGGCACGCGATCCCATGGTATTTCCCTAGCGACGGCGGGCTGGAACGGCCTTGGTGCTGCGGCTGCTTGGTGGTTTACTTCCGGCTCTACTGGAGCCTCGACATCGCAGCGGGGAAACATATCGAGCTCTCCTTCGGCGTGGAGCGAGATCGTGTCGCTGATGGTGAGCGGCGGTGAGTGGACGTGCCGTAATGGGCTGAACCAGTCGCGCCCGGGGCTGTTGGGTGGTCGAGCGGCTGGGCTGTCGCGGTTGGTTAGCGGTGGTGAGTGGATGTGCTGCAACGGGCTGAACCATTTCCGCCCGGGGGTGTTGGGTCGTCGAGCGGCGGGGCTGTCGCGGGTGGTTAGCGGTGGTGAGTGGATGTGCTGCAACGGGCTGAACCATTTCCGCCCGGGGGTGTTGGGTAGTCGAGCGGCTGGGCTGTCGCGGATGGTGAGCGGTGTTGAGTGGCCGTGCCGTAATGGGCTGAACCAGTCGCACTCAAGTGTGTTGGGTAGTCGAGCGGCTGGACTGTCCCTTACTGAGGCTGGTAGCACGGGCGGGGTCCTCGAGCAACGCACTTGGTGCCGACCTTGATGTGGCCGTGGTGTGATGGCGGCCGTAGGCGCGATGCTCTGGCGCGGAAGCACTGGATGTCGTTTGGTTCCAGCGACTAGGAAGCGCACTCGTATCCGTCGCTCGTAGCACAGATGACCCATATACGGGTATTGCGTATCGGATACGTCAACCAATCCTAGCCCTTTTCGACGGGGTGGTGTCGGTGCATGGTTGCTGTCACTTTCCTCCCCGTATGGGGAGTTTGGCGATGGCGGTGACGTTGGGCGCACATCGACAGTTCTATCCGACTGCCCATATAGTTGGCGACGGAGTTCTTTGACCAGCTCTGGGCCACAGTCGAGGCTGTCGTCTTGGATAAGGAAGTCCTCTAGTGATTCTGGAGAGGATTCTCGGATCCTCCATGGTGTCTGAGGTCTCGGCGGTGTGGGGTACATGCTCGGAGGTGGTGGTGGCACGTCGTCCTCCAGTAGCGGCGGCGGTGGAGGGGGCACCTCCTCCTCCAGGGTTGGTGGTTGAGGTGTCGCGCCTGCCGGTTTTCTCGTATTACCGGAGTGATTTACCCTGGGCGGCGGACGTGGACGGCTCGGCTGAGTTCGGCGTGGCTGGAACATGCCGTAGTCCCCTCTGTTTGGCTGCGGTTTTTTCTGGTGTGGGTGGTGTGTTGTACCGGCATGCGTCATGCTAGGAGGCTGCGGTTTTTTCTGGTGTGGGTGGTGTGTCGTGCCGGCATGCGTCATGCTAGGAGGGGTCTTGGTTGAGGGTGGTGTCTTGGGACGGGGTGCCTTGGGTGCGCTTGGTTGGGTGGTCACCCGAAAGTTGTTGGCTGTTGGCCTCTTTGGTATTGGTTTGCCATTTCTACCCCGGCTTTGGGCAGGGGTCTCATGCTCGTCTAGAAAAATGGTTTTCTTTACCTTGGCTTGTTCTCGTGCCATGCCCAGCTTAAACTTCTGGCGGGCCTCTTCAAATCTTTTCCCCGGGTTCATCATGCGTTGGGTTTGGTTTTTCCGTCGAATCTATAAATAAAAGAGAGGAGGGAGACCTTGTTAGTTTTGAGGGGCGACGTATGGCTTCAAGTCGCTCAAGTGTGCGGTGCGTGTCTTCTGGGTGGCTATATCGGAAACTTCGACGATGACGGGCGACACGAAACCCCGAATAATGAATGGTCCCCCATATTTTGGGGCTAGCTTCGCTGTGAAGTTTTCTACTGCTCGCGAAAGAGGGTGCTGTCGCACGAGGACTTGTTCGCCCACTTGCGGCTGCCACTGGCGGCGTCGTAAATTGTAATAATGTTGTTGTCTCTGGGATGCTTTATTTAAATTTGAGCGCACGATGTGAAATATTTCTTGAAGCTTCTTTGCACGATCATCGGGTTGGAGGACCTTGGCTCCCGTTCCGATTGTTACGTGGTCGTACACGGCATTCGGTAGTCTGGGTTCCCTACCTTGAGTTAGGTAGGCGGGCGAGTAGCCAGACGATTCCGATATGGCGGTGTTCATGGCCAACATGATTTCCGGAAGGAATTCATCCCAGCGGTTGTGATCGGAGCCGGAGAATTTAGCAATCATCTGTTTGATGGTGCGGTTTGCTCGTTCCGTGGGATTCTCCTGTGGCGTGTATGGAGCGGTGAACTGCTGTTTTACACCTATGTCAGCCAGATATTTCTTGAGTGAGGATGACGTAAACTGGCTCCCATTGTCAGTACGAAATATTTTGGGCACCCCATACCGGGCCACGATGCGTTCGCGGAACGCTTTGATGACTCCTTCTGCTGTGGCTCGACGTGCAGGTACTAGCTCGCACCATTTCGAAAAGTTATCAAAGAATACTAGGAGTACCGTATTCCCATGACGTGTTCGGGGCAACGGCCCGACGTAATCGGCACAAACCGTGGCCCAAGGCTCGTCGGGAATTCTCGTCAGCATTTGCGCTGCTGGTTTTCTCTGCTCGATCTTGTATCGTTGACATGTGTCACACTGTTGGACATAGCGGGTTACGTCTCGTGACATTTTAGGCCAGTAATACCTACTCGCGATTCGTTGGATCGTTTTGCGGATGCCAAAATGACCGCCAGTTGGCTGGTCATGTGCTTCCTTGAAAATCTGGAGTCTTAACGGGGTGCCAATACACAACTTCCAGGGTGTACTTTCCTCGGAATCTCCCTTGGTGAAGTGTCGGTAGAGTTGTCCGTGGACGATGGCGTAGTCGCTAAATTTCGCAGGGTCTGTTTTTACGTCGTTTGTGAGTTTTTCCAACCATGGACACGATTCGGCGGCGTTTGCATGTGATATGTGGGCCAGTTCTACTGGCTGGCGAGATAAAGCATCCGCCACGATGTTGTGTTTTCCTCTCCTGTAGATGACTGTGAAATTGTATTGCTGCAGCTCTAAGGCCCATCTGGCCAGTCTGCCCGTCGGGTTGTCGATGCCGTTTAACCATTTCAGAGCCATGTGGTCCGTAATGACTTCGAATGCGTACCCCTCCAGGTAAGGGCGCATTTTCCGTATACCCCATAGGATGGCGAGGCATTCCTTCTCGGTGGCGGAATAGTTTTTTTCGGCCTTGTTTAAATGCCGGCTGGCGTATGCGATCACGTGCTCCTGGCCCTCAATTTGTTGGGTCAGAACCGCGCCCAAACCACAGTCGCTGGCATCAGTTTGTAGTGTGAAGGGTTGCGAAAAATCGGGGCACGTGAGGACTGGTGCCTGGGTTAATTTGGCCTTGAGCATTTCAAATGCCTGCTGCTGTTCGTCTCCCCATTTCCAATGCCGCCCCTTTTTTAACAGTGTTGTAAGGGGTTGGGTTAGAGATGCAAATTCAGGAACAAAACGTCGGTACCATGACGTGACCCCAAGAAATCTACGCACTTCGGTGACACTTTTTGGAGGTTGCATATCGGCGATGGCTGAAATTTTTTCTGGATCGGTTTTAATACCTTCTTTGGTGACTACGTGTCCCAGGTATTTTGTTTCGGCGGCAAAAAACTCACATTTGTCCGGGTTGATTCTTAAGTTGGCTGCGCGTAGGCGTTGGAAGACCTCCTTCAGGTGCTGTAAGTGTTCTTCGAAAGAAGGACTGATGACAATTATGTCGTCGAGGTAAGCGAAGGCATATGGCTCTAACTCGGGTCCGATGACTCGGTCTAAAGCTCGTTGGAAAGTGGCTGGGGCGGAATGTAGTCCAAATGGCATCACTCGCCATTGGTATAAACCTCGGCCGGCCACCGCAAATGCGGTGAATTTCTTGCTGTCTGCGTCCATCGGGATTTGCCAATATCCGTCCTTCAAATCCAAGCTACTTATGTACCTGGCGTTTCGTAGTCGGTCCAGGATGGTATCGATTCGTGGTAGGGGGTAGGCGTCCGGGACAGACCTAGCGTTCAGCTGGCGGAAATCCATGCAGGTTCGCCAGGTGCCGTTTTTCTTTTTCACAAGTGTAATCGGGAACTGTAGGGGCTGTGAGAGGGTTTTATGCACCCCTGTTGGATCAACTTATCAACTTCTTGGTCAATGATGGCCTGCATGGCTGGGTTCCGGGGGCCGTATCTAATCTTAATAGGGCGGTCATCCTTCATGACAATTTTGTGGCTGGTGACATTGGATAACCCCTTAATATCGCTGAATTTTGCCAATTCCTTTTGCAAAAATTTGCTGACTCTCTGGCTCTCACTGTCAGTATGATGGCTGGGTCGCCCTTTATCTGAAAATGGAGTATGGGGTTCATTATTTCTTACCTGAGCGAAGTGGTTGCCTGGGCACGACGTATCGGGCCTGTCAGCGCTGCTACGGGCCGTTAATCCGGCACAGCTGATGGTAGTATCGAAGATCTGGAGGAAATCGAGCCCTAGGATGATGTCTTCAGTGGCCTTTTCCATTACTAAGAACTCGCAGTTGGCTGTCTTCCTGCCCAGGGTCACTTCGATGCTCAGGGCTCGGTAGATGCTTGACTTGGAGCCGTCGGCCAATGTCACGTCCACCTGAGTGTGCTGATACATTGGTCGGGGGATAAGTTTGCGGACGAGTTGTGGATGGATGAAACTTCTCGTTGCCCCGGTGTCCAGTGTCGTAGCGACTAGTTGGTTTCCGATCCGTACCATCGCTCGCACTTTGTTGTCTTCCCACACAATTTCCGTCTGGTTTGCGTGTTTCTTCTCGCTCACTGGTTCTCTGGGTTTCCGACGGGCACGCACTCGAGAGGTAGGCTTTTCTACCATCAATCGGTGGTGCTCTCCTCTACCGTGGTTGGAGGTGGTAGGGATACTTTCCAGATCGTCGGCCAAATCGATGAGGTCTTCCAATGAAGTGAAATCCCGGCGGCGAATATACCACTGGTAGTCGGGTAGCGCATTTCGGAAAATACGCTCTAGCTTTTGTTCCTCGGACATGGTGGCGTGACGCATGAGGGTCTGTAGCGACAAAACATAATCCTTGAACGGTTCGCGGGCACGTTGCGTGCGCTTACGGATTTCATCGTCCAATTTCTCGAAATAGCGGGATGGCAGGAAAAACTTTAGAAAATCGGCTTTAAAGGCTGGCCACTGCTGCCAATCTTTATTGTTGTTGCGGTACCACACCAGGGCCTTATCCCGGAAACATTCGGCCAGAACCCTCATGACATCGACTAAATTCACCCCGTACATACCTGCTAGTTCTTCCGCTCTTTCGATAAAACCCAACGGGTCTTTACCGCCATCGTATTTGAGGTTCCACTTTCTCACTATTTCGATCACCAGAATACGGGTGTTTGCTTCCGATTCCGGGGCTGGTGCTGTCTTCTCACCCGGGGGCGCTGGTGTCGCCCAAACTGAGGTTGGTGGGTTGAGGTTGGTGGCTGGAGCGGCTCCTTCGTGCTGGGATTGGAGGGCCAGTAATTTTTCGGTGATTACCCCGTCGTGATCGGCACCGATGAAATTGCTGAAACGCTTCCGCAGCTCTTCGACACTTCCGGTGTTGGTTTGCTGAAAATGGGCCAGGTACGTGGAAAGCTCATCCTTCTTGAGCGTATATATCCACGACGTTTTCAGCATTTTCACCTTGATTTATTTTTATCAACTTTTTTTTTATTTTTTCCCGTTGGATTTAAAAAAAAAGTGCACAATTTTTCTTTTCAGGTCGTTCTTCACCACAGAAATTTTATATAAATTTTTTTTTTCTTATTTATTTACTTGTAATGTTTGTGTTTTAGTTTATTTCTCTTTTTGTCTTTATTTATTTCAAAAAAAGTTCGCACAGTTTCATGTATTTAGCAAAATTGTTTTTGTAATTTAATTTAACAAGTTTTTTTTATTTATTTCAAACACAAAAATTTGGTTTTATTATTTTCTCTCCAAAAAAAAATCCTCAGGTCCCTGCTCGGGCGCCATTGTAACGACACGTTTCCGCTCTTAGCTGGGGTAAGGCTCAGCGGCGTCCAGGGTCGTACTATAATTTATTGTTTTGCAGGACCAGAGGCAAAAAAAAACACTTCACTATAATTTTCGCTGACTTATTTATTTAACCCAAAATATGGTGGTGGTTCCAGCGGTGGTCGGCAGCGGCGTGGAATTTACCGAGCGTCGAAATGTCGACGTAAAGGGGCCCGGCTGGCTTGCGAGTGTTGAGAGCGAACCTGACAAAACTTTCACCTTTCTGTCGGCTCGGTTCTCCACAATCGTCAACGGTGACTCAGCTAGGGGCGACGGGCTACTTACAAACGGACAGGCGAGTAACGAGAGCACCCAGGCAAAACTTTCACCTTTCTGTCTGAGCGGTTCTTGCCAATCGTCGTCTACGCGGCGGTCTTGCTTCTGAACGGCACTTCCCGTCACAATACGCGTACGGTGTGTGCGGAACGAACGTACCACCCGACAAAACTTTCACCTTTCTGTCGATAGTAGTTCACCCCGTACTCACGTTTAAGGTTTCAGCGTACCACTGTACTGGAGTTGGTATCCCAGGTCGAACTTTCACTTTTCAGATGGGACACAAACTCCGATGTGGTTTTCTCCTTACTGAAACCCACCGAGTTAATTTATAAGAAGCAAAGACTAAATAATTAAATCGACTTACCTTCACGCCGGCTGCACAGGAACTCCTCGTTCTTTGCAAAATGTTCTGCCTTTTATAGTCGAGCTCAGTAGGTACACATGAATATTTTCATGCATGTATGTGAGCTTTACAATATGAAAATATTCTTAACAACTACAACAATGTTCATAAGGAACCGTTGTTATATATACAATTGTCAACTTAAACATACAGACAAATTCTTCCTCTGTTACTATACCATATTATACGTACATATGTAGGCTGGCTGTCCACAAATTTATGCGGGTAGGTATGTTTGTATGTGCTTTTGCACAGGCCGCAGTTTAGCATTGAGTTTGGTTTTCTTTTACACTAGTCCGTGATACATGGTTTGTATATACTGAAGAAAACCAAAAACAATAACAATTGAGACACTAGTAAGCAAGTGAGACGATGCGATCGTAGATATACATCCATATGTACGTATATATGCATATATGCGTGTAGGTATGTTTGCATGTGCTTTTGCACAGGCAGCAGTTTAGCATTGAGTTTGGTTTTCTTTTACACTAGTCCGTGATACATGGTTTGTATATACTGAAGAAAACCAAAAACAATAACAATTGAGACACTAGTAAGCAAGTGAGACGATGCGATCGTAGATATACATCCATATGTACGTATATATGCATATATGCGTGTAGGTATGTTTGCATGTGCTTTTGCACAGGCAGCGCTTAGCATTGAGTTTGGTTTTCTTGGACACTAGTCAGTTATACATGGTTGGTGTATACTGAAGAAAACCAAAAACAATAACAATTGAGACGACGCGATCGTAAATATACAGCCATATGTACGCATATATGTTTATATGCGCGTAGGTATGTTTGCATGTGCTTTTGCACACGCAGTAGCTTAGCATTGAGTTTGGTTTTCTTTTACCCTAGTCAGTTATACATGGTTTGTGTATACTGAAGAAAACCAAAAACAATAACCAGCAGAACTTGTCATTAGCAAAACCTATATGCTACTCAGCGATGCGCTGTTAAAACGTATTATGTCCATAAACAACTAAGGTGCGATTTGACAAGCGAAAATAATTCTAATTCAATATACGAAACGATTTACGAACATAAAATTCACAATGCATTAGGATAAAACTATGATTAAGTGCTGCTGATGGGCGCAAAAACAAGCCATGCGACTTTTGCTGGTCACAGTACGTATATGTGTATATACATATATATGCATGCTAGATGTACAGCAGCTAGAACACAGGTTTGGTTTTTTCTTGTTTTTAAGAAAGACCGTTATACATAGTGTGCGTACAAAATTACAAAAACCGATATTCAACTAGATGTGTAATGCATAACTTGCACATATGTACGTATGTAAATACATTGTATGAAAGAATTTATCAATTTAACTTAACGGCGACTTCGCTGTGCGTAAGTAAATCGGATTATGTCAATAATACAAACTAAGTACAATTTCAATATTAAATAAATCTTAAATAAATCCTAATTCACTGGGGAAATTCTCCATTGACGCAAAAACGAGGCGTACGACTTTTCCTGGTCACATTACCCCTCCTCATGCCCGGGAGAAAATAAGGGTCTTAGTTCACAGACCCGTATTACACCCGTTCAAGAGATAGACGTCCGGAAGGTGCGTCCACTGCTGTATGATAAGAAACGCGATTGTTGCCGTTTTGACCGCGCTTGCAGCTTTTCCTGGATGATTTTCTGTACATCCAAAGGCACTTGGTCAAACGGAACTTCAATTTTTCGGCAGGGGTGGCTCGTGGCAGCTGCTACTTTTGTGCTTGCTTGGTGAAATAAGGCTACAATTGGGCCACTACTGGTGACCGGCTGCAGTACGGGCTCTGCCTCGAAGGTGGAGAATATATCTAACTCTCCGTCGGCGGGAATCGAGAGCGTATCGCTTAGCGTGAGCGGTGGTGAGTGGACGTGACGTAGTGGGCTAAACCAATTTCGCCCAGGGGTGTTTGGTATTCTGTTGGCTGGGCTGTCGTTATCCCGGCCTGGTGAGGCTCTGGGCGACTTCGGGTAGCCGGAACGGTTGCGATATGGTTGGGCGATGATAGCGGCCCGATACTCTATGCTTGGACGTGGTAGCATTTTCCGTATACCCCATAGGATGGCGAGACACTCTTTCTCGGTGGCTGAATAGTTGTTCATTTTGGGTTCATTATATTTTACCTGATCGAAGTGATTTCTTGGGTGTGGCTTTTCGAGCTCCCTATCTTTGCTGTGAGACACCAGTCCGGCGCAGCTTATGGTCGTACCAAATGTGCGGAGGAAGTCTAGGCCTAATATGATATCTGCGGTGGCCTTCTCCATAACTAGGAACTCGCAGTCTCCAGTTTTCCGACCCAAGGTCACTTTGATTCTCAGGTATCGATATGTGACAGCCTTGCAACCATCTGCCAGTATGACTTCCACTTGGGTTGGAACGTACATCGGTTACTTAATGAGCTTTCGCACTAGCTCCTTGTTTCTCCGGTGTCTAGTATGGTAGCGATTACTTGATCCTCTATCATGACCGTCGCTCGCACTTTGTTTTCTTCCCATACAAGTTGTGTCTGATTTGCAAGTTTTTTCTTACTCACCGACATGCTTGGCTTCCGACGGGCACGGACTCGAGTGGTAGATTTATCTACCATCAATCGGTGGTGCTCTCCTCTACCGTAATGGGAAGTGGTAGGGATACTTTCCAGTTCATCGGCAAGGTCGTTGAGGTCATCCAGCGTGCTAAAGTCACGGCGGCGAATGTACCATTGATAGTCGGTTAGCGCATTTCGATAGATCCGCTGATAGGGTGACATGACGCATGAAACTTTGTAGAGCCAGGACATAATTTTTGAATGGTTCGTAGGCACGTTGCGTGTGCTTGCGAATCTCGTCCGTCAACTTTTCGAAATGGCGGGAAGGCAGGAAGAACTTGAAAAAAATCGGTTTTAAAGGCCTGCCATTCTTGCCAGTTTTTGTTGTTGTTACGACAACACATTAGGGCCTTGTCCCGAAAACATTCGGCCAGCACCCTTAACACAAGCACCAAGTCTATGCCGTACATACCTGCTAATGCTTCCATTCTCTCTATGAATTCCACCGAATCTTTGGCCCCATCGTACTTGAGACCCCATTTCCGCACGAATTCGACTACCATAATGCGGTTGGCGGTATCGGTTTCCACGGTTGGTACTACTTTCTAGGCCGAGGGTACGGGATCAGACCACACTGGCGCTGCTAGGTTTAGAATATACGTATTTCTGTTTTTCCTTATTGAAGTAATTTTGTTAACTTTATAACTTCTGCTTTGAATATAAAATGTACTGAATTAAAAATCATTTATAATCACATATATATAAAAAGTAAAATAATATAAAAATGCAATTTATTTTATATATCGCAAGTGCTCACGAAAATATAGACGTGTATCAATCATCATGCCCAGATATTTCAGAAATGCCTTCGATTCTATACAACAGGTGCCAACATTCAGGGTAATAGTTTCCCTAGCCTTACGGCTACTAATCGAAACCGCTTCGGCTTTATGATCAGCTAGAGTTAATCCCATTGAAGTGATTCAGGACTTTACTAATTGTAAGCTGGCATTTGCAATGGTTTTTGCCTCTAATAATTCTTTGGCCTCACACACTAACGCTATGCCGTCTGCGAATCCCACTATCCTTACTCTTTTAGGTAAACTCAATCTTAGTACCCCATCGTACATTACGTTCCACAACAATAGTCCAAGTATCGATCCTTGGGGAACTCCACAGTTAATACTACGTTTCCTTATACCTACATCTGTATTATAGGTCAATTCTCTATTGTGGAAATAATCCTGCACCATTCTTATGAGATATTCTGGGATGTCTAATCGAGTTAAAGCATCAACAATTCGCACCCAGTTTGCCGTATTGAACGCGTTCTTCACGTCCAACGTCACAACTACACAGTACTCCTTCGTACCACTCCTCCATTTCTAGCCATAGATAGTTCGAGTAGCAGTTTCCACTACCATATTTATAGCATCCACTGTTAACCTTGCTTTCCTGAAGCCAAATTGGTTGTCTGATAGGCCATGTCTGTCTTCAACGCAGTTCCGTGGACTTCTGCAGATTACACCCTCTAGCAATTTCCCACATGTATTTATCATACACAGTGGCCGATAAGATGAGGGGTCATCTAGAGGTTTATTGTCCTTTGGTATTAACACCAACTTCTGCCTCTTCCATCTTATTGGAAAAGTTCCCTTACTTAAGCATGCATCCACCACTCTTAACAACTTCTCGGGATACAGCTTAACGGCCTGTTTTAACACTATATTTGGAATACCGTCCAGGCCCGGTGCCTTTTTGTCCTTAAACGTAGAGACAGCGTCCTCGATCTCAGTTATTGTATCCGAGGGAAAGCTTAAAGTTTCGTTAGGAGGATTGTGTTCCCAAGGTGGTGCCTCCTGATGAGGGAAGAGGTGGTCTACAATACCCTCCAGGATTGGTCCTTCACTCGGTTGAAACAGGCTTAACCATTTAAGTTTCTTTGTGACCACCTTATATGCAAGACCCCAAGGATCATTATTTACCTCATCATAAATATTAAGAAAGCACTGCCGTTTGCTCCTACGAATTGACATTTTTAAAGGCTGTCCTCTTATCCCTATAATTCTGTTGGTGTGCACCATTCTCCAACCTACCTCGAGTTCTTCTATATTGCCTTCTGGCACGTATACACTCAGCCCTCAAGCTAGCAATATCATTATTCCAACAATAAACCGGTGATCCCCTTGCGGATTCCTTCACTTTCCATCCCGTCAAACCTTATGCCCGGACGTATATCATCCTGCACATCTATAATAATGGCACTGTGATCGCTGTGAGTATAAATATCAGATACTCTCCAGTTTACACGGTTTATGATGGTTTCACTGGCAAACGTAATGTCAATAACTGATCCAGCATTCCCCTTCTGAAGGTTTCCTCATCTCCAGAATTCAAGAGTACAACACTCGAAACTATATCATTGTGGACATTCGACCTTGTCTTGAGAAAGTCTAATAGCTTTGCTATCCTCTCTCCTAATCACTCATACATACTTAAGTCCCAGAATACCACATCCACCAGCCCAGGGTTCTGCCATTTCAATATCATCTTTCCAGAAATGCCATAATTAAGACCGTACTGGGTCTTAATGCCAAGGATTTCAAAGCCCCATCTTCCAATGTGCCAGGTTAAGGGCCACACTGAATAACAGGACTTCTTGGGGCATCTTTGTTCAAGCCCTCCAACCCGTTATAATAACTCAGGAACCGCGGGGTCGTTACTCCCCGTTATCCGTACACATATCATCAGACTGCCGGTGACTGACACTATCATGTACTAAAAAGCAGAGTAACAGCACCCACCTTCGTCGGCCCTGTAGCAAAAAATTAGCCGGCGAAGTAAAAGGTTGAAATAGCTACAAAAAAAACTGTCTATCTTCTCATCTTTCCTCATCTGTCCCCTTAATACTATCCCCTCGTTTTCAGTTCCGGCGCAATGCATTGCATATGTAAGGGTCATCCCCTGAGTGCTGGTCCTACTCCTACAAAAAAAAATGTACTTAAGTATAAAATTCAAACCAAAAAAGTTTGACTTAGGTATGATGGAACAAAAAATTCAGAAAAATGGGACATGAAGAATAATAATCAAACGGTAACACGGGTATTATAACAATAACATGTTAACATCAGGTTGATACAGTTCTCGTATCCTTTTTCACAATAAAATTTGTGTAAATAGGAACTGTTATCACATTCAACTAAGCCACCTAATAAGTGGTGACAAACACAATTCACATGAGCACTGATGATGAAAGGGTTCCGTCTTTCGAAAACAGCTGTTCTGCACTGCTGTGTAAGTTGAATAACAAAAACTGATGTTGACTTGCCGTTGTGCCTTGGAATATTTATCATGTCTTTCTGAGATTAAAATTAAAATTTCGAACAACTAGCCTATAGAATCTTAATTCAATTTAATATAGCAATATAAAATGTTCGTTAAAATTCTTACTACAGGAAAATAATTTCATTCAAATGGCTGCCTCGGCTGTTCATGCAGTAGCCTACACGATCAGTCCAATTTTTAAACACATTGTCGATTGTGTGCAGCTGTGTTTCACCAATGGCTTCACGAATATTGTCCTTTAAAGCGTCAATTGTGTCTGGCTTGTCGGTGTAACACTTATCTTTGACGGCACCCCACAAATAAAAGTCCAACGGTGTCAAATCGCAGCTCCGCGGTGGCCAAACGACATGAGCTCTGCGTCTTATAATGCGATCTTCAAAAACAGGGCGCAAAACATCGAGTGTAGCTTCGGCTGCATGGCACGTTGCGCCGTCCTGTTGAAACCAAATGTTGCCAATATCCTCCTCTTCAAAATTTGTGACCAAAAATTTGTTCAACATGGCCCGGTAACGATCGCCATTGACTGTAACGGCCCCTCCTTGCTCATTTTCAAAGAACTATGGCCCAATCATGCCTCTGGGCCATAATCCGCACCAAACAGTGATTCGTTTTGGGTGCGTCGGCTTTTCAATGTACGCGTGCGGGTTTTCTGTACCCCAAATGCGACAATTTTGTTTGTCTACATAACCGCCAAGATCAAAATGAGCTTTATCTGAAAAGATGATTTTTTTTTGGCAAAATCGGCATCTTCTGTAAGTCGATCACAGGCCCGCTTAGCGATGCGTTGTTCAAGCGTATATACAATCATATTCGTTCAGCGAAAGGATAAAACTAATTATCTGACAAATCAGACGTGAGCTAAGTGTTACCATTCACGAAATAAGCATTAGTTGAATATATATGTATATATATATATATATATATATATATATATATATATATATATATATATATATATATATATATATATATATATGTATATATATATATATATATATATATATATATATATATATATATATATGTATATATATATATATAAGTATATATATATATATATATATACTTATATATATATGTATATATATATATATGTATATATATATATATATATATATATGTTAATTTTTTTTTGGACGTAATGATAGCAACTATCAATAGTGGCCCCACGACAACTTCACTAGCACCACCCTGAAATAGCCTTGACATTTCGTCGGGGTGGGTAGTTGGTAAGGAGGTTCGGAACTGATGCGCATACTTCATCGTTAGTTACTAACGAAATTTAAGACGTATTGATTCTCCTACGAATCTGTTCTAGTCTGCGAAGTTCCATTAGAACTAGCTGTACAAAATTACACACCTTGGTCCAATTTAATAAGGATTCCAGCATGACCGGTATTATATGCCTTGGCCGATCGTACGCCCCAATCCTATATATGTATATATCTATATATATATATATATATATATATATATATATATATATATATATATATATATATATATATATATATATATACTATATATATATATATATATATATATATATATATATATATATATATATATATATATACATATATATGTATATATATAGATATATATATATATATATATATATATATATATATATATGTATATATATATATATATATACATACATATATATATATATATATATATATATATATATATATATATATATAAATGAAATTTATTTGTTGGTGGTTAAGCAATGTCTATATGCATTTCATTGGTGCTTTACCAAATCGTCAGTAGACTTTAACCACAGTTTTGAAAAGTTAAAAACCTGTTATCTTATGCATATACTTCCAAAAACCATCTGAGAATTCACAAATTGTAAATTACAAATTATTTTCAAAAATAACAACAGAACAAGAATAGTAGGCCTTGAAACTCATACAAAACTAAACCAACAAATAAAGTATATTTGATATGAATCTATTTTATTTTTCTACACCTTTATACAATCAGAAATCCATTGGATAACAAGAAAAGTATTTATATATATATATATATATATATATATATATATATTTATATATATATATATATATATATATATATATATATATATATATATATATTTATATATATATATATATATATATATATATATATATATATATATACATATATATATATATATATATATATATATATATATATATATATATACATCAGACATGGGCATAATGCAGTAAATATTACTGCAGTAAAAAAGCAGTAAAAGTTTACTGGTTACTGAAAAAATTTGCAGTATTCAGTGAAATTTTACTGAATACTGAAAAAAAGCAGTAACCAGTAAATTTTTACTGAAATAAAATTTTTTTACAGTATTTTACTAATAATGAAATTTTTTTAAGGTATTTTACTGATAATGAAATTTTGTTGCAGTAACCAGTAAATGTTTAACTACTGTAGCCTGACTCATTAAGCAGTTAAAACCGTATTTCTGAAATACAATACCCTCTTACCATCATCAACACCTGTAGAACGGTTGTTTTCTTTTGCCGAGATTGTGAATCGTTCCAGAAGACAAAAACTCAACGATGAAAATTTTGAAATCTTTGTATTAAGAAAAGCCAACAGCGTATACAATAAATAATACATGGTTGTAAACCACCTAAATTAATATTTTTCTTCTGTTATTAAAAGAAATACAGTGTTTTTAACACAAATAACCTTTGTAGGATTCCTAAGAAGTTGTCGAATATAAAAAAAGATCAATGAGTGTTCGAACTCACGGGCGATGTGTTAACACCTTTTTGTTTATTTATTTTATATTAAACCCACAAAAAACAAAGAGAATGCAAAGCAACAGACAAATGTACATACATACATTGTTATGTTTGTACATAAGCTACATACGTTGCTGTCTTGCTATCTCATTTTTATATATGTACGTATAACCACGTCACTATTCTCTTTGCTATGCATAATACAAAACCGAAGATCAACATAAAACACTTTTTTAATATTACTCCAAATTAATACTCCGAATTAAAACACTTAAATCTCCGCTCGCCGATATCGGATCGCCTTAATTTTTGGCCTAAACACTTCGTCGAAACCCGCACTAGCGTTTAATCCAAAATAGATCGGCTATGAATTTCCGGAGAAAATCGCGTGGGAAAATTATATGAAAATCGCCCAATAATCACTTTCAATACCGACTGCCAAGCAACGAATAAACAATAGCCCAATTCACAATCCTGTGCAAATGGTCTTGCATTATAGCATTTGCAAATTGAGAGAGCATTTGAGAGCATTTTTAATGTATTTTGTTGGTGTAGAGTACAATTATTTTGCTCATGCTACGATGCTAGACTACTTGCTCGAGATTGTGAACTGGGCTAATGTCTTACACTTGCACTTGCGTATGTATTGAAACTAATAGTTTACTGCCCTAGAGGCGCGCGTATAGATGTTAATACATCAAAAATGAGTAATAAGTTTACGTAGTGTAAATCTTTACTTCCCTGATGGGAATGTATTAAATTTACAGTTTTAGTAAGCATTTCAGTATTCGCTAGGAAATAGTGAGACCACATCTAACGAGAACATCACTTCATCGTCTTCAATATACTGCTCTTTTACCATTTCTTTGAATTGTACTGAATTTTTCACATTGTACATAGCTCCTTACGTGATCTTCGTTAAAATGTTAGGTATATACTTACTCAGATTCATTGAAAGTACATCGATCGAGGATCATATATACGCAGACCATTCGTCCTGTTTTTAAGAGGACAGTCCTCTATTTTTACATGATGTCCTCGTAGATAAACAAAAATTAAAGTGTCCTTGTTTTAATTGAAATGTCCTTTATTGTCCTTTTTTTGATTATTAATACTTTCTTTTTAAACTCCAAATTTAAAAGTTTTATTTTCTCAATACAATAAAAGTCTAAGTCAACCATACAATAGAAATTATTATTGTCAAATGGATTGTGCAGAAATTAAAATCTTTTTCTCAAATGACTGTAATATATCTGGACATATTTTAAGTTCTGGGCATATTTTGTTTAAAAAACATTAATATGTGGAAGTAAGTCGACCATGCCTAGAATATATACAATTGACTATAAGTAGTAAAAGCAATTTTTATTGCATTTCTAAATGTCCTCTTTTTTGGGTTGAAAAATATGGTCGCCGTAAGGATATAGGCCTTAGAGGAAAAACCTCTGTATGAATTTTAGGCGGTCCATATATAAAATTTTACTGAATACTGCAATTTTTTCAGTAGCCTGTAAAATACTGCAACAAAATTTCATTACCAGTAAAATACTGTAGAAAAATTTCATTATCAGTAAAATACTGTAAAATAATCTCATTTTCAGTAAAAATTTACTGGTTACTGCTTTTTTTCAATATTCAGTAAAATTTTACTGAATACTGCAAATTTTTTAAGTAAGCAGTAAAATTGTACTGAATAATGCAAACTTTTTCAGTAACCAGCAAAAACGGATTTTTTACTGCAGTAATTATTTACTTCAGTATACCCATGTCTGAAATACATACATATACATATATGGGCATTTCTACAATGTCTGTAGGAGATGTGAAAACACTAGTGCATGCTCGTACTGCAGAAAATATTGCTGCTGTTCGCTATAGTGCGGCTGAAGAGCCGTCCATCTCAACTCGTTGTCCTGCCCAAAAATTGCACCTCTCACGCTCGTCGTTGATGAACGTTATGCACAAAGACTTGCATTTACACGCTTACAAGGTGCAATTGACAAAAACCTCTTGACCATACCAAGCGTCGTTAATGGCAAGAAATGGCAATAAGCAGAATTGCCGCAATTGGGCAAATGATAATCCAAGAGTGATTGTCGAAAAATTAATGCACCCAGAAAGAGTGACTGTTTGGTGCGGTTTATGAGCTGGTGGCATCATCGGGCGGTATTTTTTCAAAAATGAGGTCGGGCAGGCAGTTAGTCCCCGTCCAGACTTGCAATTTTTGTTGCTAAAATTCTGCTGCAGAATTACATTAGTGTCCACACTATGAAATTCTAGTTTTGCAATTTTTGTATATCTTATGCCTTCTTCTCTCTGCTTTTTATTATATTTTGACATTTCTAAAATTAAAATTTAATTGTATGCTAAAGTTTGTATAAAAAATGGAAGGTGAAGATCAAGAAATATTAATGTACTTTTCGTTTTACTTTGATTTTCATAGAAGTTTTTCATACAAATGACGAAATAAAATAAAGCAAAACGTCAAATATACCTACAGCCAACTTCAAATTGACAGTGCGAATTTCAAAGCAAAAGAGAATTGCAGAGCACATGAAACTGTGTACCCTTCCCCAATCTTCTCACATCACTCACCCATAAGCTCAAGAGTTTCTGCAACAAAAATTGCAATTCTGGACGGGGACTTACTGTGAATGGTGTTCGCTATCGTGAGATGATAACGAACTTTTTATGGCACGAATTGGAAGATATGGATATGGATGATATGTGGTTTCAACAGGACGGTGCCACTTAACACACAGCTATCAAAATAATGGCTCTTCTGCGCGACAAATTCAATGGCCGTGTTATCTCACGTGGTGGCGATGTAAATTGGCCGCCAAGATCATGTGATTTGACACCGTTGGACTTCTTTCTTTGGGGTTATTTGAAACAAAAGGTGTACGCCGATAAGGTAGCAACAATTCAAAAGCTAAAGGATGAAATAATTCGGCACATTAACGGCATAGAACCTCAATTATGCCTCAGCGTAATCGAAAATAGTGTCCTTCGGATGAAGGTGTGCCGCCGAGGTGGCGGCGGCCATTTGGCCGGTATTTTGTTCCATACATAATTGAACTATACCAAGATTATTATAATAAAAGAAATGACAATAATTTCCTAAATAATTTGTGTTTTATTCAAAATCAACATCGTCCCTTAAAATTTAACTACCCTTTATTCCTCTCAATGCGCATGCTAATCCACAACTTAGAATAACATATAGTTGTGAATCAATGTTTGATGGCTTTTTATCATTGTATATACCGGTTTAGTGTTAAATGGAATAGCTATGTAGGAAATTTATTTTGATATGTATTAAAAATTGATCTTTAATTTGTTCATTTGCTGCATGTGCAGCAGCTTTAAGTGGAAAACTTTCTTCATATGATCCAGAAAACTAAGCTACTTGTTACCAAAACGATTCTTCAATAATGTTACAGCTTGATAGTAATTTGGAAATCCTGTTAAACATAACCTTAAAATTTTAAAATTTTCAATTATGCTCAAGTCGCTATTGTTAACAACAATTTCCAACAAAAGCACCAAAAAATCAGTGTGTACTTAATAATTAAATTTTTTTTATATTGTAATAGCCCTCTTAACCTCAGCGCAGCATTCTACTGAAAAGATTATGAATGCTCTATGGTATTTAATTACTGAGTAGTTGAACATGTATATATGCCCGCTATCTTGTTAAACTCGCTTCAAAATGGCCTACATCAATGATACAAAATCATGTAATTGGTTGACCGCATGGAAACTATCATCAAATCACGATATTTTTTAACAGAGTCTGCCACTCAGATGCATTTTTAACCCACAATTTTTTAGCCCACGTGTTGGCAGATTGCGTTATTATATGAGTAAGTGAACATGTCTATACAACTCTAATGTACCTAATATTATAAAATATTCGGTACATATAAACCATTCACTTTTGTAATTTAAGAAATCATGGCACATAAAATTGAAAGACAATAAGAAAATATTTCAACAGCAAGATATCAGAAATATGGGAAATATGATAACAAAAAAAAAAAACAAGTAAAAACGTTATATTCGACCGGGTCGAATCTTAAATACCCTCCAAATATTTAGTAAGTGAATTTAAAATGTTTAACTTGGTGGGACAGAGTTCCTTTATATAATATCGTACGTCAACGCCCACTAAAGGGGGCGGGGTTCAAAAAATATACAATATCATGTTTTCCACAGACGAACGTATGGGCATTGCTAGACCGTCTTAGACTTCATCACTGATCAAGAGTATATATACTTCATGGGGTCCAATTCTATTTGGAGGGTATAAAAACTGTATTTTGGCGGGGTCGCTCTGGCAAGGGCTGTGGGGGAAACATTTCACCTTTGTCATAAAACTCTAAAAATAAATGCTTGGGATAATTATATACAAAATTAAAATTTATTTTTTTTGATAGGGCAAAGGGGGAGAGGGAGTAGGGCAGAAACAGGTAGACATAAAACTTTAAAAATAAATGCTTGGGATGATTATACACAAAATTAAAAAAAAATTTTATTTACTTTTAATAGGGTCATTTAGCGGGCAAAAGGGGAGGAGGGGGTAGGGCAGCAACAGCCAGTCATAAAACTCTAAAGATAAATGCTTAGGATGATTACATACAAAATTTAAAAAAAAATTTTTTTTTTGGTAGGGTCGTTTAGGGGGCGAAGGGGAAGGAGGGGGTAGGGCAGAGAAGTACCAGGTTTCGTCTCGGCTTCGTCATTAAAGCTTAAAAATGTTATTTTTAAGGAATGTAGGTTTAAGTAAAACAATTTGTTAACTTTTTCTGCTATTTTTGCCTATAATAACGCCCACTAAAGTAGGCGGGGTCAAAAAATATTGCTAAAGGATTTGACAAGTTTAAGGCGTTGGACCATATTTGACATAAAAATATATCATTTGCTTAACAAAATAACCAAAAAACTTTAAAAATTATGTTGTTTTTTCTGGGTTGGTTTAGTTCTTCTTAGGGGAACTTTCTCCCCTCTTGCCAAATTTCAAAAGTCTAGCTCTTTTCGTTTGGACTGAATCGTGATTTCCACAGACGGACGGACATGCTCAGTTCGTCTTAGATTTCATCACTGATCAAGAATATATATACTTTATGGGGTCTGAGATGGATATTTCGATGCGTTGCAAACGGAATGACAAAGTGAATATACCCTCCAAATTCTATTTTGGAGGGTATAAAAAGGAACAGCAAGCAAATTATGTATAACTAATAAAAAATTGTATAATTAAATTGTTATAAATACCTCCTAATTTGCTAATAAAAAGGAGAATTTATTTAGACTAAAAAACTTTAACTTCTTATTATTCTCATCGAGCGAACAGACCCAGCATTAAAAACTAACTGGGACAGTAGAGACACGTACTGATTAGTTAATTAATACTTAATAATGGCACTTCTGCCAGGAGGACAAAGGATTCCAGGAGGTGAGAGGATTCCAGGAGTACTTAATATCCTGCTATAAAAAAAAGGAAACAAAATTTTTTAATTACCACAAGTCTGCGTCATTAGAGGATATTCTTTCAAAGGAATACATCGACGTACATAGCGGCATTTGGCCATTCTAGCCGGACATTAGGCTAAAACTTAAAATTAAGAAATATAAAGCTTTAAGTACGCATAAAATTCTGCATCGTATAGTGAATTTTAAAGGCTTTTGCTTAAGATTTGTCGTTCTGCGACACTGTTAAGTGGAGGAAGTTGCATGCGCTTTTACTGAATTTTTACGATTTTGAGACATTTACAATATACGTATATATTTGTGGCTAAACGAATTAAGATTTTAAATTGATTTTTTTCTCTGCGAAAGGCTATAAATCAAAAAGAATTGTTTTTTTTTGTTAAATTAAAAAAAATATATCAAAACGTTTTTGAAAGCGAGTTCCATCGACTTCGTAAAAATGCTATAGTTCACTATAAAATATGATACTTTTAGATAGGAGAAAAAACCTTTGCGCATTTTTCCGCAATTTTTTTGGGAATTTTTGAAAATTTTTCCTTTTTTCTGTTTTTGATCATCTTGCATAGGTATATATGAGTAAGAAATCGTTTTGTCATGTTTTAATTTTTAATAATTGTACGTGAATCTTTATTATTTAAATTATTACACATATTACTGTTGTTAATGGGTAAAAAAAGGAATGCGCGAAACAGTAATTCTCACACACCCCTATAGCGGTTTTTAGATACCTCTGCAGCTGCGTTGTAAATGGCGTTATTTGATGGAGCAAAATAAATGTACCTGTTTCAATTGACTTTTTTATTATTATTAAAAACAAAGCCAAAAATATATAAAAAACAAGTAAAAACGTTATATTCGACCGGGTAGAATCTTAAATACCCTCCAAATATTTAGTAAGTAAATTTAAAGTGTTTAACTTGGTGCGCCAGAGTTCATTTAAGACCCAATTATAAATCTCTATTTTGAGAGCGTAGTTCCGGGAATGGTCGTGCAAGATAAGAGAACATCTCAGCTTCTTATAGTCTTAAGGAATACAAATTGTTCAATATTTACACTATTTTTGCATATCATATGGTGCGTCAACACCCACTAAAAAGGACGGGGTCCAAAAATAGACTATATCATGTTTTACACAGACCATTGCCAGATCGTCTCAGACTTCATCAGTGATCATGAATATATATTCTTTTTGGGGGTCACTGTATTTTAGCGGAGTCGCTCTGGCAAGGGCTGTGGAGACATATCACCTTTGTCATAAACCTCCAAAAATAAATGTTTGGCATAATTAAATACAAAATTTAGAAAAATATTATTTTTTTTTGATAGGGTCATTTAGATGTCAAAGGGGGAGGATGGGGTAGGGCAGAGTTGTACCAGGTTACGTCTCGGCTTCGTCATTAAAGCTTAAAAACGTTATTTTTAAGGAATGTGGGCTCAAGTAAAACAGTTTTTTAAGTTTTTACACTATTTTTGCATATAATAACGCCCACTAAAGGGGGCGGGATCCAAAAATGACTTTTTATTTTATGGCTCCAAGGTTAACGCGTTTGACTTTCCTTGACATAAAAATATATCATTTGCCTAACAAAATTACAAAAAAACTGTAAAAATTATGTTGTTTCTTAGAGGTTGGTTTAGTTCTTCTTAGGGGAACTTTTTTCCCTCTTGCCCGATTTATCCCATTTCCGAGCTTAACCTGTGATATCCTTTAAGTTATTAACACCAAACTTCAAGCGTCTGGATCTTTTCGTTTGGACTGAATTGTGATTTCCACAGACGGACGTACGGATATGCTTAGATCGTCCTAGATTTCATCAGTGATCAAGAGTGACACATATCACCTTTGTCATAAACCTCTAAAAATAAATGTTTGGGATAATCAAATACAAAATTTAAAAAAAACAAGTAAAAGTGCTATATTCGGCTGTGCCGAATCTTAAATACCCTTCACAGATGTAATTCTTCTTTCTTTCTTTGTTCCCAAAACAGAAAGTAGGTTTAATTAAAAAATCAAAATTATGTTATCGGTTACGTTTATATTTAAGAAGACGTTTAAATTTTTCGGCTAGGAAGCTAAATTTTTGGCTTTTCTTGTATCTAATACCTATGAAATTCTTTCAAAAATATTATATATATTTAATTTACAAACAAAACAAAAAATCCGTTTCATGTACCCCAAAAAGTTTTATTTGTCCAACTGTAGAATCGTCTTTTAGATTTTGTTGGTTTTTAAGACGAGTTTACTTCTTTCTGATATATAAAGTAGGTATAATTCATCATAAAAATCAAAAATAACAAATAAAATAGCTGCTTTTATGAATCAGAAAATTTCGATTTTCCAACCTGGAACCGAATTTTTAATTTTTTAATACTAATTTAATTTTTTCTGATATATAAAATAGGTTTAATACACTAGAAACACAAAACTTGGAATTTATGTATGTACTATTATGTATGAAAAATATTTCGATTTTCCAACTCTGGAAGCGAATTTTTATTTTTTTACCAATGCAATTCTTAGTGAGGCGTAACATAGTTTTACTTGACAAAAAAATTAAAATGTTTAAACTTTTTGGTCACTTTCATGTACCATAAAATATTTCATTTAAGTGAAATTTAAATTTTTTTTACCAATGCTACTCTTAATGAGGCATGAAATAGTTTTATTTAAGAAATACTTAATATTTATAACCATATAGGTTATAAATATAGTTTTAATTAGTAAAAAACAACGTCAATTGCCTTTTTGGTTACTTTTATGTTTAAAAAAAGATTCAATTTCCCAAGCCTGGAAGCGAAATTTAAATGTTTTAAAATTTTCTTTATCAATGCAAATCTTCATGAGGTATAAGAAAAACTCGAATTTTGCAACCATTTTGGTTTTTACATGTACTACAAAATATTACATGTACCAAAGAAAATGTAATTTTTCCAACCCCGGATACGAAATTTAAATTTTTTCTTTGTTTGTTTTTTTTATGAGTGCAACGCTTCTTGAGGTATAAAGTAGTTTTATTTACGAAAAATTGCAAATTTTTTACCATTTTGGTAACTTTCATGTATCATAAATTCTTGAACTTGTCCATCCCTAGATTCGAAATTTTATTTTTTATTGTTGAATTTTTGATACCAATTTTGTTCTTCCTAAATTATAAGATTGATTTAGGTAGCAAAAAAAAAAACAACATCAGTTGCCTGTTTGATTACTTTCATGTATAAAAAAAATTCAATTTCCCACCCCTGGAAGCAAAATTTGAATTTAAAATTTTTGATTTTTTTTGGCTAATGCAAATCTTCATGACGTATAAAGTGGTTTTGTTATACTTCAAAATACGGATTAGGCCGAAAAAAAATTTTTAATTTCCCATCCCTGGAAAAAAATTTTTATTTTTTAGTTTTTAATAGACCATTGAGGCTCCCCAAAGCACGAAGTACGTTTAATTTACAAACATTAAAAATATAATTGATTTTTGGTATAAATTTTATAAAAATTTCCATACGTTCATCTGTGAAAAACATGATTTTTGAACCCCGGCTCCTTTAGTGGGCGTTGACGTACGATATTATACGCAAAAATAGTGTAAATATTGAACAATTTGTATTCCTGAAGCCCATAAGAAGCTAAGATGTTTTTTAATCTTGCAGATGTGAAACGTCTCTCCCACGGCCTTCCTGGAATGATGTGGAATGCAAATAAAAAAGATTCCTGAAAATGTACAAACAAGTAACACAACCCAAGCGCATAATGAAGATCATATATAGGAATGTACATCCTTACAAGATATAAAATATATTGGCGAATTGAAATTTAATATTATTAATACAAACTAGGAAAAATAAGAAAAATAAACACGGTACAGAGTCCATTAACAATACTTTTGAGATAAATGTTGATGTTGATGTAGCAAAATACGTTTTGTCTCTAGAGAAATTAATAACTCATATGGATAAGCAAAATATTAAATATCTCCCTCTATCAAGCGAATATATAATTTTTGAGCTCATATAAACTGAGTATTTAAAGAAGATTTATAATGAGGTATAACAAAGAATTAGGAAATCTGGAATTGAATATCATATTATATAAACTGCTGCAACATATTAAGAATAAAAAGTTTCAAATGAATACTATTAAAGAATTGCACGATTTATGATAATTGCCGACAACCCAGACACGTAAAATGCCAAAACAATTGCCAAAACTTTAGTTGAACAATTTATTTTAACAACCGCTTCCTGTGTCCCACTCCAATTTATAAATCCATATTGATACTCGTATAATAGTTTATTTTGGTCAAGAAATGTTTGTATCTGCTTATGAAGTACTTTCTCAAAGGTTTTGTCAATTGTACTACCAACATTTGACAGCGATAGGTCTGAACTTGTCCACTGTAAGCGCCTTGCTGTCTTTTGGTATTGTAGTTAATTTTTTTTTTTTTTTTAGGAGTAGGACCAGCACTCAGGGGATGACCCCTACATATGCAGTGCATTGCGCTGGAACTGGGAAAATAGATTTTGGGAAGGAGGATAAAGGGAGTAGTGTCTGTGGATATTCGATTTGAACCTGCTCAAATTGTAAGTGGCGGGGAAGACATCTGCGGGTAGTTTGTTCCACATACGGACTGTTCGGCCAAAAAACGAATTTTCTCTGTAATGCGTAGTGCGATTCGTTGGAATATCGACCACAAACGCATGCGCTCTTGATGAAAAACGCGTTGAGCGTAAGAAAGAATGGGTTTCAGGAACAAGTTCCCTAATTTCACCAGAGCACCTGCCATTATAGTAACGATAGAACAACGATACGCACCCCACATTGCGACGATGCTCAAGAGAGTCAATAGAGTTGGCTACTCTACTGTCTCCGATGAGTTTCATCGCCCTCTCCTGTACGCGGTCGAGTAACTTCAAAATAGACTTTGAAGCACCGGCCCAAACATGAGAGTTGTATTCCATCTTCGGTCGGACGTAAGTGGTGTAAATATTAAGGAGATCAGAAGGGGTGAAGTATCTCTTGCACCGTCTTAAGAAGCCAAGGCACTTGAATGCTTCTTTTGCGACCTGAAAGACATGTTCCGTCCATCTGACATCACACTGCACTTTCATGCCCTGAACATCAAGAGCCCCTGACTCCATAATACTTACACCACCCATAGAAACAGATGAAGCAGCATGGTCATACGTACGTCGATGCGTAAGCATACAACACTGGGTCTTACGTGCATTAAAATCGACCCTGTTCGCCTGACCCCATTCGGAGATCTTCGCGAGGTCGCTATCCAGAACATCATTCATAAACTGCCTCCTCGTCTCGATTTCAGACGTTGACGGCCTGCAGTTGAATGAATAGGAATGCGAAAGGCTGCTATCATCTGCGAAAGAGTAAATAGGACAGGAAGTTTGGGAAAGTAAATCGTTAAGAAAAATTAGAAATAGAGTAGGAGAAAGAACGGAGCCCTGCGGTACCCTGAGTTGACTCTGAACTCATCGGATGAGGCCCCATCTATAACAACTCGTATAGAGCGATCCCTGAGAAAGCTCGATATAAACCGAGAGGAGGTGTCTCCGACACCAAATGCAATAAGTTTGGACAGGAGTGCTCCATGCCACACTCTATCGAACGCCTTAGAAATATCTAGAGCCACCACTTTACTTTCGCCAAAACGGTGTATGGAACTACACCAGTTTTCCGAAAGAAGGCCCAATAGGTCACCCGTAGAGCGGCCTCCACGGAAACCATATTGGCGGTCGTTTAGTAAACTGTTGGACTCCAGATATTTCACAAGATGGAAGTTAAGCATAGTTTCCATCACCTTCGATATAGCAGAACATATTGCAATCGGGCGGTAATTTTCGGGGTTAGTAGCCACTCCCTTTTTGGGGATTGGCGTTACATTAGCAACCTTCCAGCACATTGGAAATCTACCGGAGTGGTATAGTGTACTGAAAAGTTTGGCTAATGGACGTGCTAACGTCGAAGAGCACTGCTTCAGGACCAGTGCAGGGATTCCATCCGACCCAGGAGACTTCCTTGTGCTGAGTTCCGCAAGAACCCTTTTAACTGCACGCGCTCGAAAAAATATCTTAGGCATAGTTTCGGATACTCTCTCGAGCGCGGGGAGTGGTTGAGAGCTATCAGGCAAGTGAGAGTTACTTGCAAATATCTCAGCCAATATATTAGCTTTATCAACCGGGTCAGTAAATATTTGGTCATTCCTCAAAAGAGTCGGAATTGAAGAACTAGCACTTTCCTTAACACTTTTGACGAATGACCAGAAACTCTTACTACCCCTGGGGGCAGTGAGAATTCTAGTGCGAATACGCTGCTCGTATAAAGCCTTTTCGCGTCTTAACACTTTGGCACACGAAGATCTTGCCTTCTTGCGTAGCAAATCAGTATTGGCATTTTTGTTATTACGCCAAGTACTGAATGCTGCCTCTCTGGATCGCAACGCATCTTTACATGCCTGGTTAAACCAAGACTTCGCCCTAGGTTTAACCGAAATTTGCTTACAGGGAATAAAAGCTTTCGTCCCCAGTAGAATTGTGTTTTCAACCATTTTCGCCATGGAATCGACATCATTGTCAAGAAAACATAGTTTCCAATTAAAATTCCGAAAGAATTCGTTGAGCTTGGCCCAACTACCCTTTTCGTAAATATATTTACTACGCTTCGGGGCTGCACGCGAAACATTGCGAAGTTTGGAGAACGGAAAGGTTGCGGAAATGGTGCAATGATCCGAGTTACCGAGAGGTGCATTGACTGTAACTTCATACTTTTCAGGATGTGAAGTTAGAAAAAGGTCAAGAGTATTATGTTGGTGCCCTTCAACACATGGAATATGTGTTGGTTCATTAACTAATTGCACAAGGTGATTGTGCGCGGCGAACAACTCAGCAAATTGGCCCTCTGAAGTTGTGTGGCTCGAATGGCGAAGCCAAGATGTGTTATGAACATTGAAATCACCAGCAACAGCAATTTCACTGCTCGGACAACTATCAAGAATCTTCGATATGGAGTCGGAAAGAGTATCGAAGCCATGTATGGTAGCATCTGTTTCCGCGTTTGGACTTCTATACAGAAACCCGAAATGTAAAAAGTGTGTACCGACTTTGAATTTAACCCAAAGACAGCTAAATTCTGCGTCAGACATGCCTAATGGTTGCTGGCATTGGTACACAACTTCATTACGTACGTATATTGCAAGGCCCCTATGAAGAGTAAAAAGCGACAGGAGGTGATACCCGGGCAAATGAAAATCCTGTGGATCAGCATCCTCATGTACCTGGGTTTCACTTAAGGCGAAAACATCCGGCCGATGGAGACAAACGTGAGCATATACAGAAAAGAAATTCGCTCTTAACCCACGTATGTTACAGAAGTCTATTCTAAACTTACCCACCATCACAAAATGAGAGAAAAAAAAACCGAAATCCAAACTCTAGATTAGTGAATACGATGCAATGACAGCAACTGCAGTGACCATTCACTAGTCCGTGTTATGCCTTCACTAGTGAATGATCCAGCCGCTATCAGTACACCGCACCAATAAAATAGAGTTTTATTTTATTTTATTTATGGGAAGAGGGATGGCAGGCGCCTGATACTGCAGAAACACAGGTCATAAAAGCCCTGGTCTGGTCCACTTCTGTTTTCCCATAGTGGCTCATGTTGCCAACACTGGTATGGGGTGTCGTCACTGGTGGTGGGGAATGCAGTAATTATTTTATTGTCTGTTGTTTTCTTGTTTTGTTGTTTTTTTTTCTTGTTTAAGTTATTGTTTTTTTTGTTTTATTATTGTAGTTGAGGATATTTGTTGCTTTAATTTAATATTTGGTGCGTGGTTATTTTAAAATTTGATTTATTTGGTTTTATTTATTTTTTGTTTTCTATTTATTGGTTTGATTTTTGTTCTTTGAATGTTTGTGTTTATATATTTTTTTATTTTATTTTTTTTTTGCTTCAATTAATTTAATTTTTAATTTTTCTTAAATAACTAAAACACAACCCGGACAGACAAAGAGACGAAAAACGTGTTAACGGCACGAGAGACAGAGAGCTGAGAATCATTCACAGTGTTGTTAAAGATATTCACTAGTTTTGAAATTATTATAAGTATCTTTAAAAATTATAAAATCTTTAAAAAGTTCCTCTTCATTTGTTGTAGTGGAACCAAATTAGTGAATTAAGACTGTTACAACAATCATCACCAAATTTCGCCATCGGTTGAAACCATGTCAAACCATCATCGCTCTTGTCATCATCTCCTTCGATTTCAATAAAATTCAACACAAATGTTATACACAGTAAGAGTATAATTAAACAAAAAAAATTTGGCCTCAGATCCATTCGGGTTCCGAAATATGACGTCATAAAAGTTGTAAAAAATGTTGAAAAATCACAAAACTCTCTTTACAAAAAGTGATAGAACTTTTGAACTATGCTGGATAATTTCGTCTTTTTGATATTGTTTTAAAGGTGAAAGTACACCCTTTAAAATGATATGCGTACTGCGTGTTTTTAAGAAAAGGTCAAAGGTTATTTTTTGGGTCTTTAGTTCTAAGGACTATATCTGAAAAGGTATATTTTTTAAAATTCTTAACAAATATATGTCAAGTATTAGACCCTCTTCTACATTTCCAAACAATTTAAAGGTGGAGACTCGATTGGTGTCAGAGTTATAGACCAGAGGCCAAATTACCTCATTCGATATCGATCGAAATTTCCATACAATTTAAATACAAATTTCGGTCGATATCGAGTGCCGTAATTTGCCCCCAGAACGTGATACTAAGTATGTTTTGTGTTCATACTCAATTGATTGTTTGTTTTGTACAAGCTGAAGTATGTACATTAGGACGTCTAGAAAAAAAAGTTCGCCGTACATCACCGAGTATAAGCAAGGTGATTTCGAATATAAATTTTTTTTCTTTTGGTCGAAAGTGGGGGTCCCCAAAATACAGTTTTCATTATTTCTTCTACATTTATAGTCGGATCTCAAAAAGTGATATGTCGATGTTTTTGTCTTGAGGAGGCCAATGTTTTGCTTTAATAGGCATGGACCTCAGATATACCGTTCTTGTATTTCCCACCAGATCTCAGTTCCATCCACCTTGATGTGAAACCCTAATATCAGAACATTAAAGGTCGCAAAAAATCATTAAACTTTTGCTAAGGAAGTTTTTCAATAATTCCAAAAGAACTATTAAACAAGTAAAAGTGCTATATTCGGCTGTGCCGAATCTTAAATACCCTTCACAGATGTAATTTTTTTCGTTTAAATATTTCGGCTAGGAAGGTAAATGTTTGGATTTTCTTATTTCTAACACCTCTGAACGTCTTTCAAAAATATTAAATTGGTTTAATGTAAAAACAATAAGTAAAAATCCGTTTCATGTACCCCAAAAAGGAGTACAAGCCTTTTAGATTTTTTTTGTTTTTAATACCAATTTAACTCTTCCCGAAGAATAAAAAAGATTTCATCCACAAAAAACCAAAATTAGGAACTTGTATGGTTAATTTTATGTACCAAAAAATTTCTATATTCTAATCCTGGAACCGAATTTTTAATTTAAAACCTTTTAATACCGATTTAATTCTTAGAGAAGTATAAAATATGTTAAATTCACTGAAAAAATCAAAATACGGAACTTTTATGGTTACTTTTATGCACCAAAAAATTTCAATTTTCCAACTCTGTAACCGCATTTTTAATACCAATTTAATTTTTCCTGTAGTGCGATTCACTATACTTTTTAAACCACAATTGTTTCGTTTAAAAGCGTTAACCACAAAATTAACCCTTTTGCTATTCACTAACACTTTAAACGATATCCGATGGTGTTTGAAACCAGCTGCTTCAATCAGCTGTGATTTTTAGCTACCCAAACTGAGGTTTATTAACGACAGAAATTTTGTTGGGGGTTAATAAGTAAAAAAGTGTTTATTTTTTCATAGACAGCAGCTCACAAAAAATCGTACAAATAATTTATTATGTATTGCCTATTTCGTTACTTGGACCGTTTTTCATAAAATTTCAAAATAAAACAACTTTTTTTATTGATGTATAGTTTATTCATTTATTGAAGAAATATATGAATGTGGAATTAGGAAATATTTTTATGATATATTGGCAACAGATTCATGGCCCTCAACGTAATCGCTCCCGATTATTACAATCACTCGCCTTTTCAATTCGCTTAAGTCCTCCTGCTTCACGGTCTTATTCCCAGTAAACGCCAGTTGCCTGCTCCTGTCCCGTACCTTGGTACTGGTGCGGCTTTTCAATTTCTTCCACACCTTCATGACAATGAATAATTGTACAATTTCTTGTATTTATTTACTCACCGCCTGCCACTGGTTGACCTCTTTAACTGCTGCATTGAGACAATTAAGGGTTTCATATCTGCCTACTTTTTGTCGCATTCCAACTTTCCGTTTCTTAAATTTGCCGCCACCAACTGCCGGGTTGGTGGTCATAAAATCCACCATATTACTGAGCTGCTCGGTAGCCGCGCGGCTTCTTTTTGCTAAATGTCCGGACTTTCTACGAAAAATATATATAAATATATAATATTGATTTATTTTTATTGACCTTATCAGTTTATTGTAATATTTATCAAGCTTGTGGTCGTTTTTTATAATATATTATTTCTTAAAAATAAAAATTATAAGAAATAATATATTATAAAAAACGACCACAAGCTTCATAAATATTACAATAAATATATAATAGATCAATATTATAATATATTATAAAAATAAAAAATGTTTTACTTACTTTGCACCACAAATGAACTTTTGTACAAAAATGATTTATTTTTTATTTATTTTCTTTGTTCTTTTCTGCTATTTTGACATTTCAATTGGCAGATCTGCCACGTAATATCAATTGGAGTACATAGAAATATAAAACTGCTTAGAATGGTTAAAAATAAGTTACTGAATCACATGGTGGTTAGTGCAAACATCAAAATCTGTGGTTAAAGTTAACACTTGCTAAAGTGTTAAAAGTTAGTGAATCGCACTACTGAAGTATAAAATAGGTTTACTTCACTAAAACAACAAAATTTGGAATTTATGTGGGTACTTTCATGTACCAAAATATTTAGAGTTTTCAACCCTGGAACCGAATTTTTAATATATTAATACTAATTTAATTTTTCCTGAAATATAAAATAGGTTTAACTCACTAAAAACACAAAATTTGGAATTTATGTGGGTACTTTTCTGTACCAAAACTATTTCGATTTTCTAACTCTTGAAGCGAATTTTTATTTTCTTACCAATGCAATTCTTATTGTAATATAGTTTTACTTGACGAAAAATTAAAATGTTTAAGCTTTTTGGTCACTTTCATGTACCATAAAATATTTCATTTGTCCAACCCTGGAGTTGAAATTTTGAATTTTTAAGATTTCAATATCAATTTTGTTCTTTCTGAATTATAAAACACTTTTAATTAGCAAAAACAACAACGTCAATTGCCTCTTTGGTTACTTTTATGTAGAAAAAATATTTCAATTTCCCAACCCTGGAAACGAAATTTAAATTTTCTTTTTTGATTACCAATGCAACTCTTAATGAAGCATGAAATATTTTTATTTAAGAAAAATTTAATATTTGTCATCATTTTGGTCACTTTCATGTACTACAAAATATTGCAGTTATCCAACTCTGGAATCTAAATATTGATTTTTTTTAATTTTTGATATCAATTTTGTTTTTCCCGATCTAAAAAATAGTTTTAATTAATAAAAAACCTACGTTAGTTGCCTTTTTGGTTACTTTTATGTATAAAAAATATTTAAATTTCCTAGCCGTGGAAGCGAAATTTTATTATTTTTACCAATCCTAGTCTTAATTAGGTATAAAGTCGTTTTATTTAGGAAAAACTTAAAATTTGCAACCATTTTGGTCACTTTCATGTAATACAATGAATGGACGTGACATTTTAATTATTTTTATGTTGTTTTATTTTTTACCAACGCAACTCTTCATGAGGTATAAAGTAGTGTTATTTAAGAAAAATTTACAATTTTGAACTATTTTTGTCACCTTCATGAACTATAAAATATTGCACTTGTCCAACTCTGGATTCGAAATTTTGATTTTTTAAACCTTTGATACCAATCTTGTTCTTTCTAAGATATAAAGTAGTTTTAGTTAAAAAAAACAACTTCAATTGCCTTTTTGGTTACTTTTATGTATAAAACAAAGTTTAATTTGCCAACCCTGGAAGCGAAATTTTAATTTTTTAAAATATTTTTAACAATGCAAAACTTCATGAGTTATAAAGTAGTTTTGTTTAAAAAAAACTGAAATTTTGACACCATTTTGGTTATTACATGTACTACAAATAATTGCATATTGCATGTTCCAAAAATACTTTTATTTTCCCAACCCTCGAAGGGAAATATTAATTTTTTTTATCAGTGCAACGCTTCATGAGGTATAAAGTAATTTTTTTTAAGAAAAATTAAAAATTATTAACCATTTTGGTTACTTTATTGTACCATACAATATTGCACTTGTCCAACCCTGGATTCGAAATTTTTATTTGTTTTTTTATTTTTGATACCAATATTGTTCTTCCTAAAATGTAAGGCAGTTTTAGTAAGCAAAAAACAACATCAGTTGCCTGTTTGATTACTTTCACGTATAAAAAAAATTTCAATTTCCCACCTCTGGAAGCAAAATTTGAATTTAAAAAAATTTTTTTTGGCCAATGCAAATCTTCATGACGAGTAAAGAGGTTTTTTTCAAGAAAAACCTAAAATTGTTAAGAATTTTACTAACTACATGGACGACAAAATACGGAATGGGTTGAAAACAAACTTTTTAACTTCCCACCCCTGGAAATAAATTTTTATTTTTTTTGTTTTTAATTGACCATTGAGGCTTCCCAAAGCACGAAATGGGTTTAATTTACAAACATAAAAATTAAAAAATGATTTTTGGTATAAATTTTGCGTCGAGAAATAAGTGTAAGCTTCCCAGCTTTTTGAATGTGAATACCACTCTATTTAAGTTCATTTCCAATCCAACGGTGCAAGAACGGTGTCTCTAGCTCTTCTGGGGGCTTGGGAAATCCGATTTCACGTACAGACAGACGGACATAGCTCAAACACCAAAGTATAATACACGTCTTACCAGGGAACAAAGCTCGCACGGTTACGTGCGATAGGATCCCTTTTAGATATGTACAATCACACTGCACCACCATAATATAGGAAGGTATGGAATGGGAGGATCTGAGCACAACGAACCCCATAACTAACCTATACACGGACGAGTCGAGGATTGGTGACCGATCGGGTGGAGGATTCTATGACATTGGTCGTAATTTTCGTAAATACTTCCGCTTCCGGATCATAGCGATCAGGGTGAGATCGTGGCTATTTCGGAAGGGATAAAATGGTTAAAGGAAATCGATAACAGACTACCAGTTCGTATATTCATGGATAGTAGGAAAGTAATTGAGGCCTTGAGGAATCACACTACATAGTCCGAAGCCATTTCAAGTTTTTAAGAACGAAGTAAAACAGTGGGCTATAGAATTACATACAAGAGATTGGCAGCACTCTACCGTAGGAAGGGTGACTAGAATTCTATGGGGGGACCCAGATGGTAACATGACAAAGGAGATCCTAACATTGAATAGGCCAGCACTACGGAGATTGGATTATTTAATAGCGGGACATACAGAGTTAGGGAATCACCTGGCATGAATGGGTATCGTTGACGATATAACATGCAGGGCCTGTCAGGAAGAGGACGAAACACTGGAGCACTACTTGTGCAGCTTTTAGCCAAGTCAGAAGACTGGAATTTCTTAGGGGTTCTAATTGGAGGAACGTAAGGAGATACATTGAAGAAACTAGGTTATTAACGTAATCAGATTCAGCGGTTTCAATGGTATGGGTAGAGGCTCCCTACAGTAGATTGGGAATTCCTTATTATGGAGCACACATCAGGCCTAAGTGTCATCCTGAACGGATTGGGATAGCTTATGCCCCTCTCTACAACCTAACCTAAAGTACAATGGTTATTGAAGAAAAAAAAGGCTAGAGAAAAACATCAATATATCTCACAAAAAATTTAGAAATGCTACTCCTACGGTCGGCAAAAAAAATAAAATATATATATATATATATATATATATATATATGTATATAAATATATATATATATATATATATACATATATAAATATATATATATATATATATATATATATATATATATATATATGTATATATATATATATATATATATATATATATATATATATATATATGTACATTGTAACGGGGAAAGTCAGCACCCTCGTTTTCCCCCCACATAAATGAACAAATGAATTCCTTTACTTGAGTACCACTATTATATTTAGCTAGTATGTCACAAATCCTAATTGAATTATAACGAACATTAACGGCTAGAAGTAACGCCCCCTGTACGCCAACATCATGTATTACACACCGCACAGCTGTGGTAGACCATATCTACCACGATGAATACAAAACGCCCTCTGTACGCCAACATCGAACACACAGCACAGCTGTGATCTATACACCATATCTACCACGGGGAATACAACACTCGATGTGAGTTTGTGCATGGACACAGCTGGTCGGTATAAAAGACGGGTACGTAATGAATACAAGTCAGTTTGCTGGCAGCTCGCTTAGAGGTAAGAACTCACTTTGGTTGTACGAGGTATAGCCTATCACGTGTGTGATTAAAACTAACGAGCTTTCCGAACCTTGCCAGGAGCTTGTTCCTGCAGAGTTTCCAGACTCTACTGGTGTACTTACTCCACTGCCAGTTGTCCCCAGGAAGTGTAGTAGATCCGTACGGGAGCTTTTTCCTACGGCTGATACTACCAAGTGGCTACGTCTGAGTCGCCATCAGAGTGGTTGACACACCTGTACGGGAGCTTGTTCCTACAGGTATCTAGCACCTCCATCAGGCGTCCTCCACCAGGCGACTTCTATCGCTTACAGCTGGCGGCGTCTATCATCCACGTCAGGCGACGTGTATCACCCCCCAGGCGATTTCTATCAGCCACACGAGGCGGCTTCGACCTCTCCCTCAGGCGACTTCTATCAAGTGCGCCAGGCGGCGTCTATCAGCCACGTCAGGCGACGTGTAACAGCTACATCAGGCGACTTCTATCACCTGCACCAGGTGGCGTGTAACAGCTACATCAGGCGACTTCTATCAAGTGCACCAGGCGGCGTCTATCATCCACGTCAGGCGACGTGTAACAGCTACATCAGGCGACTTCTATCACCTGCACCAGGCGTCGTGTAACAGCTACATCAGGCGACTTCTATCACCTGCACCAGGTGGCGTCTATCATCCACGTCAGGCGACGTGTAACAGTTACATCAGGCGACTGCTATCATCCACGGCAGGCGACTTCTATCATCCACGTTTGGCCACAATAGTCGGCGTTACTTCGAGCCGTCACCCTCTCTAAAATACTAAGCAATAAAGATTATAACGTGCAGGAAAAGCAGTGTGTCTTATTTCTCACTAAACAAATCCACGACCCTGGAGCCCGCAGAGACTATCCCAGCAACCAGCGGGAAACGTGTCGTTACATTGGCGCCCGACCAGGGACATTTTTGTCCACAAAAAAAAAATAAGAATAATTAAAAATTAAAATATATTAGACAAACAAATACAAATTCTCTCACGCGATGTGGAGAACTACGTGGGTCTACACCCTGAAAAAAGAGGAGCTGACCAACTATTTGTTGGAGTTCGAACAGGTCACGACGGGAACGGTAGAAGAACACCGGAAAAGATTCGCCAAGTTTCTGATAGCCGACCATGCACCAGAAATTATAAACAAATTAATAGTACTCCAGGCCCAACACGAGAAGATTTCTTCATCACCTAGCGCCGGTTTGTTTGTGCCAGCAGTAGATGCCGAGCCAGCCAAGCCCCCGATACTAACGTCAGCAGAGGCCACGCCGGAACCATCAACTCATAGGGTAAGCGAGGGTAGGATGCTCATTATCGACCTAGTACGTAAATGGGGTCTTAAATATGATGGTGGAAAGGATCCGCTAGTCTTCATCGAGCGGGTCGAGGAATTGTCAGGTATATATCAGATTGAATTGAACGATGTACTTAAAGTCATATCTGAGTTTTTCCGAAACAAAGCACTTAGCTGCTTCCGCAACAACAACAAACATTGGAGCCAATGGCCACTATTTAAAAAGGATTTCTGTGATTTTTTCTTAACTCCGCTTTACGTTGAGAAGCTGGAGGACGAAATCAGGAAATGCAGCCAACGGCCAAAAGAGCCTTTTAAAGAGTACGTTCTGAGCATACAAGACCTTATGAGACACACGGATTTAGACACCACTCAAAAGTTAGAGAGAATCTACAGAAATGCATTGCCGGACTGCCAGTGGTACATCCGCCTTCGAGACTTCCAGTCGTTAGAGGAGCTGATACAACTTGCCGCAGATCTGGGGACGATCCCTAACAATCCCTCTCAGAACCGAGGGGAGCACCACCGCATGGTATCCACCGAGCTGTCAGTGACAACACCGGCACGTCCCACAAGAACACAAGCAAAAGCTAACAAGACCGGCCTCGCTTGGGGCGCAGAGAAGCTAACAGCCACAATATTATTGGAAGGAAAATTGATCACCGCGATTATTGATACCGGTGCCACCCGGAGCTGCATCTCACCTACGCTCGTTCAACAGATGAGCCCTCAGGTGCAGTACGTACCCGTTGATGTCGACCTCATGCTAGCCGACGGTTCAAAGCGAGTAATCAAACAAGCCATAAAATATCGTGTCTGCCTGGGCAAGGAAACGACGCAACATGAATTTCTCATCATGAGCCCAACCACAGAAAGTATCATTCTAGATATGGATTTTCTACGGACTGTCAACACCATCTTCACATGCGCTGGGACAGTCACCAAGTCAAGCCGACGGAATGCCAGGGGCCCGCGTCGAAGGAATCCCAGGAACAAGGTAAGCAAGAAATACACCACGCATATATTTACGGTGCATGCTCCGAAAGAAAATATGGGCCAAAAGAAGATCTTGCATTTCTTAGCAGCCGATCCGCCGAAATGTGAGAGGGTAACCGGGGTATCTACCACGGGTTCAATCGTAATGAAGGACGACCGCTCCATAAAGTTACGATGCGCCCAACGGAATCACGCTAGGCAAGCAATCATTGATGCAGAAATGAATAACCTACTAGAACGGGACTGCACAGAGCCGTCCCATAGCCCTTACAGCTTTCTAATCACGCTGGTGAAGAAAAAGAATGGACTATGGAGAACAATCTTAAGCGAAGACGATGACATCGCCAGCACAGGCAGAGGATGCCGGAGAACACCAAGTGGGACGCAAGCCTATAACCGCAACACAACCAAACGCGAAATATCACGCAGTTCCCCAAAGGGCAATAACAAAGGCAGAAGGAAGGAACTCTGCTTTTGGACGACGACGGGGCGAAAGACCAAGTCATGCCGATCAACACCATCGACTCCAGGAAACCCCACACCAACGGTTTCATCCACAACAACCGCACCAGCATCACCAGCCACTCTGAATTCTTCCACCAGGGCGGCGCCCACACTCCCCAGACAAATTGCGCGAGTACCACATCCAATTATATCGCCAGCGAGCCATTACTCCCGGACTTCTCCGCTGCCTATAAAGTCTCACGAACTATCGCTAACACAAGCCCCGGAAAAATTGGGCCAGGAAATAGCAAATCGATTCGCATCAGCTCCGACGCAGCGGCGACTTCGAACCATAATCGAAGTTCGAGGCCAGAGGTACCGGGTTAACGTGTCCTGGAGCAAGGAGGTTCGCATCCAATGATTGCGTCCTTCACTGTCCCGGACGGGAGGAGATAGTGTAACGGGGAAAGTCTGCACCCTCGTTTTCCCCCCACATAAATGAACAAATGAATTACTTTACTTGAGTACCACTATTATATTTAGCTAGTATGTCACAAATCCTAATTGAATTATAACGAACATTAACGGCTAGAAGTAACGCCCCCTGTACGCCAACATCATGTATTACACACCGCACACCTGTGATCTGCACACCATATCTACCACGATGAATACAAAACGCCCTCTGTACGCCAACATCGAACACACAGCACAGCTGTGATCTATACACCATATCTACCACGGGGAATACAACACTCGATGTGAATTTGTGTATGCACACAGCTGGTGGGTATAAAAGACGGATACGTAATGAATACAAGTCAGTCTGCAGGCAGCTCGCTTAGAGTTAAGAACTCACTTTGGTTGTGCGAGATATAGCCTATCAAGTGGGTGCTTCAAACTAACGAGCTTTCCGAACCATGCGAGGAGCTTGTTCTTGCAGAGTTTCCAGACTCTACTGGTGTACTTACTCCACTGCCAGTTGTCAACAGGAAGTGTAGTAGATCCGTACGGGAGCTTGTTCCTACGGCTGATACTACCAAGTGGGTACGTCTGGGTCGTCATCAGAGTGGTTGATACACCTGTACGGGAGCTTGTTCCTACAGGTGTCTATCACCTCCATCAGGCGTCCTCCACCAGGCGACGTCCATCAGGCGACTTCTATCGCTTACAGCAGGCGGCGTGTACCACCCCCCAGGCGACTTCTATCAAGTGCGCCAGGCGGCGTCTATCAGCCACGTCAGGCGACGTGTAACAGCTACATCAGGCGACTTCTATCACCTGCACCAGGCGGCGTGTAACAGCTATATCAGGCGACTTCTATCAAGTGCACCAGGCGGCGTCTATCATCCACGTCAGGCGACGTGTAACAGCTACATCAGGCGACTTCTATCACCTGCACCAGGCGTCGTGTAACAGCTACATCAGGCGACTTCTATCACCTGCACCAGGCGGCGTCTATCATCCACGTCAGACGACGTGTAACAGCTACATCAGGCGACTGCTATCATCCACGGCAGGCGACTTCTATCATCCACGTTTGGCCACAATAGTCGGCGTTACTTCGAGCCGTCACCCTCTCTAAAATACTAAGCAATAAAGATTATAACGTGCAGGAAAAGCAGTGAGTCTTATTTCTCACTAAACAAATCCACGACCCTGGAGCCCGCTGAGACTATCCCAGCAACCAGCGGGAAACGTGTCATTACAATATATATGTATATATATATATTTATATTTAAATAGTTCTTTTGGAATTATTGGAAAACTTCCTTGGGAAAAGTTTAATGATTTTTGGCGGCCTTTAATTTTCTGGTAAATACAAGAACGGTATATTTGAGGCCAATGACTGTTAAAGCAAAACATTGGCCTCCTCAAGACAAAAACATCGGCATATCACTCTTTGAGAGCCAAGTATAAATATAGAAGATCTAATGAAACATATATTTTGGGGAACCCTACTTTAGCAAAAAGAAAAAAAAAATATTTTCGAAATCACCTTGCTTATATTCGGTGATGTACGGCTAACTTTTTTTTCGAAACCCCCTAATGTACATACTTGTACAAAACAAACAATCAATTGAGTATGAACACAAAACATACTTAGGATCACCATATTAAATTGAATTAAGATTCATAGGCTAATTGTTCGAAATTTTGTTTTTAAATCTCAGAAAGACATGATAAATATTCCAAGGCACAAAGGAAAGTCAACATCAGTTTTTATTCAACTTACACAGCAGAGCAGAACAGCTGTTTTCGAAAGACGCAACCCTTTCCTCATCAGTGCTCACGTGTATTGTGTTTGTCACCACGTATAAGGTGGCTAAGTTGAATTTAATAACAGTTCCTATTTACACAAATTTTATTGTGAAAAAGAATCCGAGAACTGTATCAACCTGATGTTAACATGTTATTGTTCTAATACCCGTGTTACCGTTTGATTATTTTTCTCCCATTTTCCTGAATTTTTTGTTCCATCATACCTAAGTCAAACTTTTTTTGGTTTGAATTTTATACTTAAGTACATGTAAACGTTTTTCCAATTTCTTTTATTTTATTATTGGTAGCTCAAGCCATAGCTTAAATTTGTATATAGTAAGAATTTAACGAACATTTATATTGCTATATTAAATTTAATTAAGATTCATAGGCTAATTGTTCGAGATTTTGTTTTTAAATCTCAGAAAGACATGATAAATAAGGATCACGTTCTGATATGTAACTCTGACACCAATCGAGTCTCAAACTTAAATTTTCTGGAAATGTAGAAGAGGGTCTTGTAATTGACATATATTTTTTAAGAATTAAAAACAATATATATTTTCTCAGATATTGATCTTTGAACTGAAGACCCCAAAAAGTAACCTTTGACCTTTTCTTAAAAACACGCAATATGCATATCATTTTAAAGGGAGTAGTTTCACCTTTAAAACAGTATCAAAAAATCTAAATTATCTTGCAGATTTCAAAAGTTCTATCGCTTTTTGTAAGGAGACTTTTGTGATTTTTTCAACCTTTTTTGCAACTTTTATGACGCCATATTTCGGAACCCGAATCGATCTGGGACCAAATTTTTTTTGTTTCATTATACTCTTATGGTGTATAATATTTGTTATGCATTTCATTGAAATTGGAGGTGATGATGCCGAAAATGCCAATTTTTCATGATGGTTTGACGTGTTTTAACTTTATCTTTTCATTCAAGATTTTCGGAATTTCCAGAAAGTGTTTACTTAGCATATCAAATTTCTTAACATTTATCAGATATTAAATCACCATTCCCGTTTTCCAGTTGTATTGTGCTTTTAGTTCTTCCACCTAAGTTTTTATTTAAAAATTCCCAACATTTTTTGGAGTTTTGCTGTAAATTTGCAATATTTTTTTTGGAAATACGTGTTCATAGAAGCCCTAGTGGCATATTTTATATCTCTGCTTAGTTTTTTAAAAATACTTGCAGTCATGGTGTTTTTCTCCTCTTTCTTATTTTTGGAAGCAATTTCCTTTTTACCATCATATGAGAAAAAAATGTTCATTGATCCAGAAGGCTATTTTGTGATTATCGAGGTCGGTGTAACATTTTCTGTTGTAGAGTCTTTAATACAATTTGAAATGATCTCTGTTAGTGTTAATAGATCAATAGAGCGATTCCCTGTTTATTGTAATAAATTAATTTGGTTTCGAAGACGGTCCCGCAGTAGATACTGGCAGCAGAACGTTCGTCAGTATATTCTATATCCTCCACTTTTCGGTTTATGTGACATGAGAGTAAGCTATGGTCAGATATTTCACATTCAATACAGTTTAACAATAGATTATTTGAAAAGTTACTGTATACATGCCCTATTATTGGACGTGTTATCATACTGTGAAAGTTTACATAATTAATCTAATTCAATATATTCCGAAGTTCAAAAGACGATATTTGTTATATATCTATAATAGAATCTCAAGTAATGATTTTTGGTAAACGAAAATTGTTTTGTAGCATATTGTCGATAAAATTATAAAAAGTTTCTAAATCACACTTTAGGATTTTTAAGGGGTTTTCCATTAATCTTAAAGTTTTGTAATGATAGATATTTAAATACTTTCATAGTACTCTATGATATATTGCAAATCTTCCTTGGCGTAAAACGAAGTTCTTCCATAGCCGTCGTATCTACAACAATGACTGGCACTATAGTTTAAAGCATATACATATATTAAATACGGGACATTAACTTTTAATGTGTTTCATCGTGGGAAACATCATCATCTGCTATAACCATATAACGTTTGCATCTGGTCACCCGTACAGCGGCTGCCGGATCTAGAAAAAAGGGGATGGTATTGAAGGGACAGATGAAGAAAGATGTAATGATAGAGAATTTGTTGTATATTTTTTAACCTTTGTGCTTCGCTGACGAAAGCGGGTGCTGTTACTCTACTTTTAGTACAGGGTAGTGTCAGTCGGTACCAATTATGTTCATTGACAAAAACTAACCGATCAGAAGAATTCAACGCAGTATTCATGACTCAGGACCATCCGCTTCATAGTCTCGTCTTAGCTACTTCAGCCAACAGCATGCACAAGCATCTATTTCGTTTTTAATCATTTTTGAATTAGTATCAATGGTTTTACAGGCATAAACTTTCCCTCCAGTGCTATAAACTACTAATTAAGCAAAATTTTTAAACGTTTTTTATATATTTTGTCTTGGATCAGCACTCAGGGAATGACACCTACATTTGCGATGAATTGTGCCGGATATAGGAAAGTTGGGAAGAAGTATAGAGGGAGTAGTATTTGTGGATGTTCGATTTGAACCTGCATAAGTTAAAACTGGCAGGAAAGACTGGAAGTTTGTTCCACATATGAGCCGTTCGACCAAAGATCGAACTCTCTGTAATGCATGCTGCGGCTCACTGGCAACTCAACTACGAAAGGTTGCGCCCTGTGTGAAGAGCAGGTAGCTCACAAAAATTAACGGGTTTCGGGCACGAGCTCCGTTATGTCACCAGAACACATTCCCTTGTAATATCGGCAAAACAGTGGAACGCAACGTGAGGTGGTTGCGTCGATGCTTCAGTAAGTCAATAGAGTTGGCTAACCTAATGTTGTCGATGAGCTTCTTCGCTCTCACTTGTTCGCGGTCGGGCAACTTCATAATAGACTTTGCAGCACCGTCCCATACATGCTAGTTTTATTCCATTTTTGGTCGTATGTAGGCGGTATATATAGTGACGAGATCAGTTGGGGTGAAGTACACCGCCTTAAAATGCATTTGAATGCTTTCTTTGAGACATGAAGAATGTGGTCAGTCCATCGAACATCTGTGCTTTCATGCCAAAAACATCAAGAGCTTCTCATTCCACAATACCTATACCACCCATAAACACGGATAGGGCAAAACCTTCTACCAGCCGCGTATGCGTAAGCATGCAGCACTGCGTCTTATAAGAATTAAAGTTAACCCTGTTCGGGAGTCTCCATTCGGAGATTGACGCGAGACTACTTGCGAGCGACTCATTCATTCTATGTCTTCTGAGAAACAGTGGTTAATGCTGTTATTATCCGCGAAAGAGTAACCAGGGTTTGAAGTTTGACATAGAAGTTTATTTATAAAAATTAGGAAGAGAGTAGGGGACAGAATAGAGCGTTGCGATACCCCTGAATTGAACGCGTTTGATGACATCCCATCTATAAGAACTTGTATAGTGCGGTCTCTGAGGAAGCTCGCTATAAGTCAAGAGATATCATCACCGACACCAAAAGCAATCACTTTTGACAGAGATACATCATGTCACACTCTACCAAATGCTTTTGAGATATCTGGAGTCACAACCTTACACTCGCTGAAATGATGAATGGACTTAAACCATTTTTCTTTTAACAGAGCCAGTAGGTCTTCCGCAGAGCGAGCTCTGCGAAACCATATTGCCAGCCGTTAAGTAAGGTGTTGGTCTCCAGATATCTTACCAGGTGGAAATTGGTCATACTTTGAATGACTTTAGAAAGTGCTAAACAGACTGCAAATGACCGGTACTTTTCGGGGGTTTCCGTCCTTTCTTTGTTAAAGATCGGTGTTACATTAGCCAACTTACAGCACAATGGAAATCTACTGGCATGGTACGATGTGCTGAATAGCTTAAGTAATGGACCAGTGCTGGAATGCCAACAGGTCCAGGAGACTTGTCTTTCCAACAAGGTCAATTGCTATCCGGCAGGAGACTTGTTTATGTTGAGATTCGCTAAAACCTTTTTAACTGCTCGCGGTCGAAAGAATATTCTTGGCATAGTAGCTGACACTCTTTTCAACACGGGCACTTGCTATCCGGAAAGCATGAATTACTTGCAAACATTTCAGCCAACAGGTTCGGTGAATATTTGATCATCTCTTAAAAGAGTTGGAATTGAAGAACTAACTTTATCCTTTACTCTTTCAACGAATGACCAGAAGCTTTTTCTGGTTTTTTGGGGCAGTAAGAACTTTAGTAGGAGGGCTCTGCTCGTATAAAGGTTTTCACTCTGCCATACGAAGACCTCGCTTGTGTGCGCAGCGAATCAGTATTTGCATTTTTGTTGTTTCGCCAGATACTGAATGCTTCTTCTCCGGAACTAATTGCCTCTTTGCAAGACTGGTTAAACCAAGTTTTTTGTTTTGGCTTTGCCGAAATGTTTTTGGATGAGATGAAGTTTTCCATTATCAGTAAAATTATATATCCAACTATTTTCGCCATAACACCGACATTAGTGTTTAGGAAGCAAAGTTTCCAGTTGAAAATTCGATAGAATTCGTTGAGCTCTGCCCAACAAGCTTTTTCGTATACATATTTCAAACGTTTCGTGGCTGTGGGTGAAGCGTTTCCAAATGATGAGAACGAAAAAGGGGCGGAGATGGTACAGTGACTTTAATTACCGAGAGGTCCACTGATGTCCACTTCATACTTTTGAGGGTGTGAAGTTAGATATAAGTTAAGCATATTAAGGTGGTGCCCTTCAACATACGGTATATGCGTTGGTTTATTCGTTAATTGCGCTAGGTGATTATGGGCGGCGAAAAGCTGGACATATTGGCCTTCTGCAGTTGTATGGCACTACATTGAAATCACCAGCAACAACAACTTCACTGTCCGGACAACTTTCCAGGATTTTTGATATAGAATTGGAAAAAGAATCGAATTGAGAAAGTTTGGACTTCTATAAGGGAATCCTAAATGCAAATTATGTGCTGTCCGCGGCACAACTAGGAGGCTGTCGTGAATCGATTACTACTGCTGATCAGGCTGGTATCCTGCGAGGTACTGAAGTGAAGAGTAATTTACCAAAGCTTACTAGACCAACTGATGAAAATAACACATACACAGCCGGAAACAGATGGTTATTCTAACATAAGCAGTGGGGTACCTCTGTATTTTGACCCAGGTATCTCAAAAGCTGGACAAGTCCTTACCGGTAAAACGATAAAATAATCTTCTTAGGGTGCGAAGGAAATAGAACGGTCAAAACCATCAAAACCCATCGCTTCCCATGCGCCTATTTCGCAGAAGTAGGTAAAGACGGCAACGTCATTCCGTGGTACTGCGTCACCCACTGCCAAAACCGGCAATTCAAAAAACCCTAAACGCAAAAATCCTTCCCGCAATTTCGCTTCTGCAAGGTGTTCAACCTTAACGTGTTTTTTTTCAGTTACGTGCAACCTCTGGTTGACTAGCTTTTTGAAAAGAAGTCAACCATTCTCAAGTTGGCACAAGGTCACATGCCTGCAGTTAGTACCCACCGCTTGGCAGTTGCGAAGATCAAGACTATGACCATGGTTCCTGCTGAACCTTGTTATCCGAAGGATATCTTCAAGATCAAATTAATCTACCTACCCATGACTGGATGGTAGCTAGGGTGGATGCACCGAAATGATTTATGAGAAGGGTGGTTCTCATTTTGAATTAAGAGTCTCAGACACCGATCAGAAAGAGGAATAACAAAATATTTTACTGTTTCAGAATAGTTTTTTTGGCATATTTACCTGAGGAAAGTCAGGAAGAAACGCAGCCGCGAGGATGTCGGACGTCATTATCCGAACTAGGAGACCCCAATTCAGTTTCTGATTTGGGCGGTAACTTCTTTGAACGGACGGATGTTACGGACGATGACGCCCTATTGAAATCTAGCCAAGAGGACGTCAATATCACGGTTGCTACAACTCCTGATGGCGAAGATGACGCATGTAAGTAAACTTTCACCACTATGAAGTAGCAGTCCCTGCAATGCTCCTCCCAGTGGTAGAAAAAAGAAAAAAGCTGGTTATTGTCAAGAAGCTCTGGGGTCATCAAGGACGGCTTCAGGTGACTAACTTCAAGTGCTGCAAGATTTTAATTATTAAAGGAACAGCTTAAATTAGATCTTGTAGATTGGCTTACAAGTCATTTTATCCCTATCAGCGGGTCTGGAGACCCCGTCCGGTGCAATTTAGCTGGTCACATGGTGACGTATCTAGTACACCAAACAACTAGGTGGGTGGTATTGTGTCTAAAACGTTGAGCGCGAGGACGCCGATAATCATACGTACTGACGAACGCGGTGCGTGTCTTTTTCACTTTATTTTAAATAATAATCTTGAAATAGCCAATAGGTTTTCAGAACCCACATATATTATGATTAACCGAAAAGAATATCTAGACATTACGTTGGTTGGTGCAAAGCACAAAAATCTTTTTAGCAATTGGAGGATTGTGGGCGACTGCTCCATATTTGACCATCATTATATAGGCTTTGGCATAGAGATATGTATGTACGCCAGATCCTATAGAATAAAGACTGACGGAGAATTACAGAAAAGCGTGCTCTGCAACTCCCTATCGACGATTCCAACAATAGAAAATATTGATTCTGCTGTCTAGATTCTAAGCGAATATTTTCGCTATGCCACGAATGTAGCATGCAACACAGTGGTTTGCAGGGGTGGGGCCAAACCACCATTGTGGAGGCTAGAATTGCATGATCACGTAAACAATCTCATAGGCTAGAGGTGATGAAGTCTAAGACGATCTAGCAATGCCCATACGATCGTCTGTGGAAAACATGATATACAGGTATGTGATGGAAATCGTTTCGACTTGAAATGAAATCGTAAGCTCAAAACGTATAATATTGTATGAGGTGTGACAAAAAACGAATCGATTTCATATTTAAATTTTGTTTCATTTTCAGTTGGTTATTTCGTTGATTTCCCCTATAAGTATTAATATGTACATATATACTATAGAAAAATCGCTCTTAATTATTTTAAAGAATTTTACTTACATTTTATTTTTTTAAGTATATGTACATACGTTTTTAAATCGTGAACCTCGGCTTACTCGATTTAAAAACGCAAAAAATACAAAATTCGTTTTCCATCGTTTTTTTCTCAAACTGTTACAGAACAAGATAGGAAACGAAATCGATTCCGATTTCAAGAAAAACCAAAATGAAATCGAAATAATTGTGTGCATCACAACTTTGTACGGTTTTCAGTTGATTTTAAATCGAAAACGATTTCCATCACATACCTGATAGTCTATTTTCGGACCTCGTCCGCATTTGTGGGCGTTGATGTATGATATTATATGTAAAAATAGTGCATACATTAGAAAGACACAACATATATAATATTGAAAAAATTGTTATTCCTTAAGCCTACAAGAAGTTGATATGTTCTCTGATCCTGCATAGGTGAAACGTCTCCCCGACGGCCCTTCCCGAAACAACTCACTCAAAATAGAGATCTAAAATTGGGGACAGAGATGTCTTAAGGGAACTCTGTCCCACCAAATTAAACATTTTAAATTTACTTACTAAATATTTGGAGGGTATTTAAGATTCGACCCCGTCATATATAACGTTTTTACTTGTTTATTTTGTTGTATTGATTCTTTATTGGCACTTATCTAATTTTTTGAGCGTGTTGCGTGTAGAAAAATGCGCATTTCGGGAAAGAGATCTCTGATTTCATTGGAGCGCAACGTATTGTAGTAGCGACAAAACAGTGAAACACAACCCATGTTGCCTTTAACATGGTCATTGAAACACAGGCCCATACATGAGAGTTGTGTTCCATTTTCGGTCGGATGTAAGTGGTATAAACAGTAAGGATATCAGATGGAGTGAAATATGTCTTACATCGTCTTAGAAAGCCGAAGCGTTAAATTGTTTATAGCATGAAAAATGTGCTCGGTCTATCAAACGTCACACTGGAGCTTTTGATTTCTCAATACATATTCCAAACATAGTTACAGATAAAGCAGCGTGATCGGTACGGTGACCATTCGTCCTATTTTTAAGAGGACAGTCATCTTTTTTTACATGATGTCCTCCTAGATAAACAAAAACTATAGTGTCCTTTTTTTAATTGAAATGTCCTTTATTGTCCTTTTTATGTTACTAATACTTCTTGTTTAAACTCCAAAATTAAAAGTTTTATTTTTTAAATACAATAAAAGTCAAAATCAACTATACAAAAGAAATTATTATCATCAAAATATTTTTCTCAATTGACTGTAATATTTCTGGACATATTTTAAGTTCTGGGTATATTTTGTTTAAAAAACATTCATATATGTAAGTAAGCTAACCATGCCTATACTATTGACTATATAGTAAAATAAATGTTTATTACATTTCTAAATGTCCTCTTTTTGGGGTTGAAAAATATGGTCACCGTACTGATCGGGCATGCATCGGTGTGTAAGCATGCAGCATTGCATCACACGTACATTGAAATTTAGCCTATTCTTGTGACCACATTCAACAATTTTATTTAGGTTGCCGTTAAGCGCAACATTCATATTATGCTTCGTAGCCGCGATCTCTGACGCTGTCGGTCTGTTATTAAATTTTTATGAATGGCATAGACCGCTATCATCTGTAAAAGACTAAATAGGTATTCAAGTCTGATGTCGGAGGACATTTAGCCATGTAAGAAGTAGTGTAGGGAAAGAACAGAACCTTGCGGTACACTAGAGTTGATTTTATACTCGTAAGGTGAAATTCCGAACAATCCCTGAGAAGGCTCGGTACAAACCGAGAGAAGATATTACCGATTCCAGAAACAATAACTTTTGACAAATGCTTTAGAAATATCTGGATCCACTACCAACAGATCTTCTCCAACTCCTCTACGGAACCCATTTGACAGACGCTAAGGAATCCATTTGACTACAGATATTTCACTAAGTGAAAGTTCACCACTTTTTGTCGGGAAAGCGCAGAGCATATCGCGATTGGGCGGTAAATTTAGGCGTTATTGTCCTCTCCTTTTTTAGGACTAACGTAATATGAGCAACCTTCCAGCACGATGGAAATTCACTTGAATGGCAAATAGTGCTGGAAAGGGTTTTCAGAGGACGAGCTAGTGCCGAAAGGCAGTAAGAAATTTAGCACGTAGACCCTGCTCGTACAAAGCTTTTTCAAATCTTAGTACTTTGACACACTAAAACCTCGCCTTTTACGCATCAAATCACTTTCTGCGTTTTTGTTAGAACGCCAGATACTAAATGCTTCCTGGATCCAGCAGCAATTCTGTCTGATCAAATCATGTCTTTAATTAAGGCTTAATCGAAATTCGCTTAGACGGAATGAAATTAATCATTCCGAGCAGTATTATTATTTTTCACTCCGCCATCGACATTATTGCCAAGAAAATAAAGATTCAAGTTAAAAAGTTTGAAAAAATTGTTGAGCTCATCCTAACGGACCTTTTCGTTAAAGTGGGTATAAAATGTATCGAAGCTCTGCAATAGAAAAGGAAGCAGAAATGGTGCAATGATCCGAATTTCCGAAATGTGCGCTGATACCCATTATATATATATCCTGCATGTGAGGAACAACAAAGGTTGAGGAAATTATGTTGGTGCCAATCAACACACGAAATATGTGTTGACTCATCCACTAATTGCGCGAAATTTATGTGCGCTGCGACTAGCTCAGCATAGTGGCCTTCTGAGACTGAACGGTTCGAATGGCGAAGCAAAGATGAATTGTGAACATTGAAATCAAAAACAACAACGATTTCACTGTTCAGGTAATATTCTAGGATTTTCGATATGGAATTGGAAAGGGAATCAAAGTTGGAAAAAGTTGTTTCCCATGCCGCGTTTTGAATTCTGTATAGAAACCCAAAATGCGAAAGATGTCTCCTGATTTTCAATTCAAAGACTGCTAAAATTCTGGATCGTTACGTATGTAAACTGTAAGACCCCTGTGAAAAAAGGATTAGAAGGTGGTACCCTGGAATGTGAAAATCATGTGGATCAGCATTTTCAGACATCTGAGTCTCACATAAGGCGAAAACATCCGGCCGTTAGAGCACACGTAGGCAAACACAGAGACACATTTTGCCCGCATCCCGCGTATATTGCAGAAATTTATTTTAAAACGTTACGTCATAATATTTTACTCTTATGTTGCCAGTACCAATATGTCAATCACTGCTTGAATGGCCGCCCAGTGCTCAGTGTTAAACCGCCATTACCAAATAAGTCAACAGTGATTGGACAGCAATGGCACCAATAACACAAAATAAGCAAAATTGATTTAAGAGCGGCTTAGGACCACCTGTCACATGTGCAACTGCATTCGCATTTTTAATTATGGGTTTTGTATTATTGTTGTCAGTGTTTACTGGGTTGTGTGAGTTAAGGATTCTCCAATGCCTGATACTAAAAAAATTATATTAAGGCGCTCCAACTGCGCCTGTTTCCTTATAGGAATAAAACACTTGAATTTTCAATAACTTCTTATCTTTATTAATTAAAACTTTAAGTTTACTTTTATTTAATTTAACTCGACTTATTTAATTCAGCGCGCAACCAAGACTAACTGTTCAACTTCCTATTTCTATTCTTGTCACCTTACACAATAATTAGGCCGCAGCAACACGCGCGAATATGAGACGCTGATTTAGCAATATTACTTTCTCATTATTTAAATGCAAGCAGGAAATTATGCTGGATACGCGTGCAAAGGCTAGTGAACTTTGTAGACGTTGAGTCAGCTATATTAATTATGTTGGCAGTATTAGCGCTGTTGATAACTCCTCCCTCTTCAAGCATCTGCGTCCCGCAGATCACCTGTGTTGTTTGGATGGCAGGATCGTCTGGCTGTGGAATTTGGATTTCCAATCTGCAGCATCTAGATTGCCAGCCACCCTATTCCAAGCGGAGCCGATCCAGTCAATTGATCTTCTACTTCTGCCTTTTTCTTCCCAAATCCATAAGTCTTTCATGCACTTGCATTAAATGGTATATAATTATTTCTTTTGTTCTACCAGGCAGTATGTGTTTTTGAACCAGCGTCGTCACATTATCAGCGATTGTCGCATATTCGTCCAGTTTTATAACGTGAACCAGCTTAAAGTTGCCGTTGATTGTCCAGGCATTTCCAGCTCTTACAGTGACAATAGGAATATCGTAGCGATAAATTTGCTCGGCGTGTGATGTGAATATGCCCGTGTAAGCCATGATAAGAATGCCCACCTTGAACATCATCTTTCTGAAAATAGTGACTTTTTATTCAGTTAAGGTTAGTGATTGGAAGGGTTTGGGCAAAGCCAAATTTTACTTCTTTTTTTTTATTTTGGAAATATTAGAAATGTTAATCTTTGTTTTCCATAAGTATTTCTCAGAACCTTATTATGGTTTCAAAAAAAAAATAAGAAATTAAAAAATTAAAAAAATTTAAAAATTATATAGGTATATATATATATATATATATATATATATATATATATATATATATATATATTGTTATTGCTTATTTATTCTTGTTACATTCATTTTTGTTAGAAATCTTGTGAAAAGGATTGGAAGTTTCTCATTCAATATATTACTTGTTATTGCAAGTTTTTTATGTGAGCATTGTGAATCCTCTTACCATTGACCGCAAGTATTGTTACCTTGTTATCCTTTTCCACTACTTCTTTCCTATAAATCGGTTTACTCTTAGCTTTAACATTTTTTATTCTAACAAAAACAGTATCCCTGCATACATAGGCTCTGACGTTGTTGTGCGTATTTCCGCACGAACATTTGTTCAAATCGCCTGACTGCCGTCTAGCCGCCCAAATAGTGGTTTATATCTTTTAATAATTTCATTAATTTTATTCACAGTTTCTGCTGAAATGGATTCATCTAAAACATAATTTAAGGTGTTCGACACCTTAATTTTTATTATATCCCTAATTACCAATTCGTTCCTTTTTCTGTCGACCACTACACCAAATTCCTTAAGAGTATCGTCGCCTCTAATACCATGAAAGGTATTAAGACCCGGCAACAAATAAAAGGTGACTAAATCAAATATGCCATGCTTTGCAAAGAATTTTCCTACCACTTTGCTACTTAATTCAATTTTTCCCCCCGCGGTTCTAACGATTATTGGTTTTAGCAGAGGTTTACTTCCGGCAGTTAATTTTGTGCTGCAAAATTTTCTATTCGAGCCGGTACGATTAGGCCATCCAGCCTACCTTATATAGAATACGCTGTAAATAGATGGAAACCCCGTGGATGTTTGTCTCACTTGCCCTTCTTTTCTCTACATTGTTTGGGTGATTCATGTAGTTTATTCTTCTCGTTTGCATAGAATGATCCGTTTCCATCGGCTCTGGTTTGATTTGTTGAAACTTTGGGTACAATATTATTAAAATTGGGTTGTTCATGGTAATAATTATTGGGCCTAAATTTATTTAAGTAATTGAAATTAGTTCTTGGAGGTCTCGGTGGCCCTCTATCGTGCACTAACACAGATGGAGCATTCACACGTGCTGGTGTCTTAGAGTGTAGTATGTTGTTTCTCATTGTGAGGTTCTGGAGTTCTAAGCAAGCCAAATATGCCTCCGGCAGAGTTCTCGGTCGTTGTATAATGACCATTTTTGATAGATCTGGATTAAGCCCACGAATGAAAATATCTAATGCCCTATTCCTGTGCGTGGTTACCAATGCATCGACTGTTTCCTCACTATACGCTTCTGTTTTCAATTTATTCACTATGAGCGATAGTTGGTGGTTTACTGTAGTATAAAATTCGTCTACCTTTGAAGATCCTTGCGAAAGTTGATTGAGTTGGTGCTCAAGCGTTTGGACGTCTCGCTTGTCGGCATAGTGGAGCGACAGTACCTTCTTGACTACCTTACAGTCGTTGTCAAAAATATTCTAGGAGACTGAGGCATCGCTGATTATTTTCTGGCGTATGCTTTGAAGAATGGATCGATATATGGGCTTGTGTTTCACTATTTCAAAATCTTTCAGAATCATCTCTACTGCGTGGACCCAGGACACATAACTCAACGGGTTTCCGTCGAATGCCCTGAGTGCCTTAACACTATCAGGAAGCCTACTTATTGAATTTAATTCTTCCTCATTTCTGGGACCCTGTAAGACCGCGATTTCGTCCCTATGGACACTTGTTTCGTTCGCACTAGGTTGCTCTAGACAGGTCAACCTTCTTTTTATTTCGATCATGTCACTATTCCTCTCTATAATATTAATTCTAGTTTCTATAACCTTCATCTTCTGTATTAGGCGGTTAACCGCCCCCGTTAAGGTAGTAAGCGTTTCCTGTACTTCTTCCATTATTACGACTAGTAAGTGGTTACGAAGACTCACCTGAGAATTGCAGCAGCTTGTCGACTTTAACAACACAGCACTTCACTCCCTTACACCTTGTAGAGTATTATAAAATAATGAGCATACACACATGTTCAATGTTCACACTTTTTACGAACATTTTTTCTTGAGTGTAAACTTAGGTATTTCTTTTTAATTGCCACCAACAATTTTTACTTTACTTTTACGAAGGTTATTATGATAAATACAAACATGTATCTAAACATATTAGTTATTGTAATTATTAAAACACTTATCTGGAATTATCCTGTTAATTACATATAAGAAGGATCAAATTTTGTAAATAAGGATCAATCAATATCTTGCCTTCAAATCGGCAGTTTTTCTAAAAAAGCATATAAACTTGCTCATTTAAATAGGCATGTTAATTTGCCTTAACAGAATTCATGCCCGTGGTGTTCTTAAGCGCCGGCACAAAAATAGGCAGGCAAAATTTTGTATAAAAACAGAACCTTTACATGGCGATCCTGCCAAATAATATTAAAAAAATATACCAGTGGAGGAGTACGTGCCCGTGGGTAGCGCAGATGAAGAAGTAAGTCCGAAGCGTTTAACTTTGGAATAGTATAGAATACGTCAGGAGAAGAGAAAAGACCAACAACTTACCGCGGTTCCAAAGGTGGATAAGCCGAAACACAGGCGTGGAGGTAAGCTGGTTAAGATAAGGCGGAAGCTGGCAGCGTTGAAAGCAGCAGTCAACGCAGATCCACCACCACATTGGGAAATAGCCAGTGAATTGTGGCTACAAATCGACCAATTGGAGAAACAAAAATTGCACTACCACCACAAATAAAAATTTTTTTTTTATAAAATGTTTCTTTTATTTAATTGAATAAAGTTTTCTATATTTTCTTTATGAATAAAAAAAACAACACTTCGGCAAATTTAAACACGAGTATGTAAATAAGATTATAAATAAATGAGATTGTATGAAATTGAAATAATGTAATTGAAGGCCCGCACAAAGTAAAATTGATAGAAAACACAAATGCAATTTTAGTGCTCTCTGATGCAGTGTTGTAAAATAAGTAGTATTTAATACACTTATATCCGTGACGTTAACATACATAAGTATATGTCTAGTATAGTGGCGGCATATATATGAAGATTAGTAAATATTAGTACATATGGAAGAATTTAATAGATATTATGAAGAATTACTGAAATTATACACAAATATAAAAAAAAGTAAAGATAGAGTTTACTCTGCAAATTATATAGGCGATAAGCTAGAATACTTGAAAACAGTAAATTCGGAAATAGATTTATTACCAAAAAAAAATTCCGATAAAAGAGTTGAACAATTTTCATGAATTGTATGAAAAATTAGTAACTATAGTTTCAAATTTAAAAGTCAAGGAAGTAGGTAAGAAAGTTGAAGAATCATAGAGTTCTAAAATGGCGCAATTTTACATATCTGTAGTAGGTAAAAACCTACATACTTTTAAGGGTACTTATGAGGATTTGGAAGATTTTATAGTACAGACATAGTTACTACATGATATTTTAAAACCAGAGGACAGAGGAATGTTCATTATGTATGTCTACAATTTCAAGCTTTCGACTCATGTACGCAGAATTTTGGGGCGCTCTAATAAACGAACAACATTTTTAGAAATGAAAGGTCAATTGGAAAAAGCTTTTCCGAATCCTAGAACATTACAACAAGTGTTAACAGAGCTAGGTACAGCTAAACAGGCCAGATTAAGTATTTCAGAATATATAGCGAAACTTGCTCTGTTGACTGAACAACTAAGTGATTTTGAGATAAAATCAATAGAGAACCCAACAGTAGAAACAAAAGATGCGATTTATAAAATGAGCGAAAATATGGCCTTAAATGTTTTTACAAAGGGAGTCAACGTGGAATATCACAACGTTTTACAGGCTAGTTCACCAAAAACTTTTATAGAGGCTGTAGAAAAGTGTGTGACACTAGAGAGAAATATGAAAACAAATGATAGTACAGCATTTAGAGTGGAAAGGTCTAGTAATAATTTTGCAACAAACAGAAACAGAAACCATAACACACAAAATCGTGGCAACGGTTATTATAATCAAAACCGTGATTTCAACAGAGATTATACCGCCAACAATCACCACACTTCACAAAATCATAATACTTTTCGTACCAACAACAGGAACAACAATTCGAGTAGCTAAATGGGAAATAGAGTAAGAGATAATACCACGTATAATAATGGTGCGAGAAATAGAAATTTACCACCACGCGTTAATTCACAGTGAAGAAATACTAATTATGAGGGAAACTACTAGGACCGTATAACAAAAATTGTTATGCAGAGCGCCCGAAAATGTTCAAACTTTCAGCAAGTGCGGATAATACGATAACAATAACATGCAAAAGTGTAGATGAAGAACTAAAATTTTTGGTAGATACTGGAGCGGAAATATATATTTGTAAATTAGGGAATTTAAAGAACATTGATACCAAAATCATATCGTCACTTTGTGGTATAACAAGTGAAAAGGTAGATAGTATTGGGACATCAGAGCTGCATTTAATGATTGGTACTGAAGAAATCAAACATAAATTTCATGTTGATGAAGATAATTTTCAAATCCCTGCAGATGGGATAATAGGCAGAGATATTTTGGAGAAATATTTGTGTAAAATAGATTTTGAAACGTATTTAATAAATTTTGTAATTAATGGCAATGAAATATCAGTACCAAGCAATCCCAAACGTATTTATAAAACAGAGATTCCGGTACCAGCTCGTTCGGAGGTACCAACGTCCACAAGAGGAAAGTATAGTTTTGAATAAAGAGGTGGTCTAGGGTGTATATATAGGAAACAGTATAATCTCATCTACAGGCATTTCACATGTAACAGTACTAAATACAACTGATAGAGATGTGGTATTAAAGGATGTAGATTTTGAGGTTGAACGACTGACAAATTACACTGTATACACTTATTCTAATGGCAGCACGATGAACAATGAAAGGTTAGAAAGGTATCTTAACAGTTTGCATTTGGAATCGATTGCCTGTGGCAAGACAATCAGTCGTAGATATGATAAAAGAATACAGTGATATTTTTCATTTGGATGGAGAGGAACTAACCAATAATAATTTTTGTACGCAAAATATACAAACAATAGATTCTGCACCAGTATACATCAAACCTTATAGACTACCAGAAGCACAAAGAAATGAAATAAATAAGCAAGTGGATAAACTTTTAACTGATTATTGAACCTTCTTGTAGCCCATACAATTCTCCATTGTTGGTTGTACCAAAAAAATCATCTAGTGGAGAAAAAAATGGAGACTTGTACTTGATTTTAGAAAGTTGAATGAAAAGATCGTGAACGATAAATTCCCGTTAACACGAATAGAAGATGTTCTTGATAAATTAGGTAGAGCGAAATATTTCTCTACATTGGATATGACAAGTTCTTTCCACCAAATTGGTTTGGAAAAAGATTCGAGACCGTTGACAGCATTTTCTACAGGCAACGAACATTTTCAGTTTACGAGATTACCATTCGGGTTGAAAATATCGTCGAACAGTTTTCAACGAATGTTGACTATAGCATTGAGTGGTCTTAATGCAGAAGCGTTTTTATATGTAGACAACATTATTGTCTTTGGATGTAGTTTACAACACCACAACGAAAATTTAGCAAAAGTCCTGAAAAAGTTGAGGCAATACAATTAGAAGATAAATCCCAGCAAATGTTGTTTTTTACAAGCAGAAGTAATTTACCTTGGGCATCTAATACCAGACAAAGGAGTGCGGACAGATCCAACGAAATATGAGGTTATAAAAAACTACCCTGTGCCGAAAAATGTTGACGAGGTCAGACGTTTTGTGGCCTTTTGCAACTATTATAGACGTTTTATACCTAACTTTGCACATATAGCAAAAGATTTGAATAATTAACTTAAGAAAGGTAAACCTTTCGTTTTCGATAAAAGTTGTCAAGAATCCTTTGAACAGCTAAAAAGCAAGTTGATGAACCCGCCAATCCTTCAGTACCCGAAATTTTCTAAACCATTCGTGCTTCAAATTATGCACCCGGAGCAGTTTTGTCGCAAGGAGAAATGGCTCTGATTTACCAATATCATTTGCCAGTAAAACATGATTTGAATAAACCCGTCATAGAAAAGGAATTATTAGCCATACATTGGGCCATAAACTTTTTCCGTCCATACCTTTATGGCAGAAAATTTTACGTGATAACAGATCACAGACCTTTGGTGTTCTTATTTTCTCATAAAAATCCAAGATGACTAGTATTAGGTTAGATTTGTGTGATTATGACTTTCAGATTTCATACAAAAAAGGAAAAATGAATACTAATGCGGATGCATTATGGAGGATAATTTTAGATAGCAACGCATTAAGAGCAATTATGCCTAGGGAAAAAGAAAAAGATACAAAAGAAATCTTAGCAATAACTCGAAGTGGCGTAAAACCTAATGAAAAACCTGATCAACTTTTCGTTTGGGAATGTACATCACTATCTGACGTAAAAAACGTAAAGAGACTTCATTTCGAGATAGACACCGGTTTACGGAAACCACAGATTTTACTTAAAGATATAGAAGTGATAGTAAGGTGTAGTGATAATCCTCTGAACATTAAGATGTCCTTGGAGAAGCATTCATCAAAAATGCTATCGTCAAATATAAAGGAGGTTGCGTTAAGAGATAGTGAAGAAATATTTAAAGTGGTAAAGAAAGAAACATTTAAAGATATATTTAACAAACTAAAAAGAAACAAAAATGAGAAATTAATAATTTTGTTATACAGGGAACCAACAAAGATAAACGATAAAAATGTACAGAACAAACTTATTGCGGAACACCATAGTTCAGCGTTAGGAGGACATGTGGGCATACGAAAAACAATTATGAAACTTAAACAAAGGTATATATGGAAAGGAATGAGTAAAATGATAAAGGCGTACATATCAAACTGCAAAGAATGTAAATTGAACAACCAAACAAAGCATACGAGAGAAAGGTTAATTATAACAGATACCCCAAAGGGTAGTTTTGAGGTCGTCTCAATAGACACAGTAGAACCTCTTCGATATACTAACAATTTCAGATATGTATTGACTATGCAATGCGATCTGACAAAATACGTAATAGCATGTCCGATTGAGACAAAAGAAGCAAAAACAATCTCTAGGGCTTTAGTCGAAAATTTAATTTTAGTATATGGTCATTTCAAGATTCTTAAATCTGACAAAGGCACCGAATTTTTAAATGAGTTGATGTCAGAGGTATGTAAATTATTAAAGATAAACAAAAAGTTTAGTACACCGTACCACCGTGAAACAATGGGGTCCATAGAAAGAAATCATAGAGTACTTAATGAATTTCTACTGAATTTTTGTAAGAATGTCGAATGGGACTATTGGATCCAATACTTCTGTTTTGCCTATAATACAACTCCTCATGTAGTTACAAACTGTACGCCATTTGAACTAATATTTGGAAAACTTCCTAATTTACCAACTGACAACATAATTAGTAACAAACCAATATATGATACAGAAAGTTACGCATCAGAGTTAAGAGCAAGGTTGAAATTTTCCTTGTCAAAAGCGAGAGAATTGATGAAAATTGTAAAAACAAAACGCGTAGAGAATTCAACAAGATTAAATCCGTTGAATATAAAAGAAGGAAACAGGGTAATGGTAAGAAATTTCAACAGAAAGAAAAATCACTCACCATTCCACGGTCCCTATAAAGTATTAAAAACAGAAGGAGTAAATTCTATCTTAGAAATAGGAGATAAAACAAAAAAAATGCACAATAATAATTTAAAGAAATATTGAAAGATGAATATACATATAATTCGTAAATATATAATTATAAAATCTTTCTTATATTTATCATTATAAATATGTAAGTCGTAGAATATTACTTTTTATACTGGAACACTTGTGATCAATATATATATATATATATATATATATATATATATATATATATATATATATATATATATATATATATATATATATATATATATATACAAAAAAACAAGCATAAATATAAAAAAATTCATAATTATAAAATTTCCATTAATTCATGTAAATTTTTCTTAGGGGTTAGGGTGTAGAGTATTATAAAATAATGAGCATACACACATGTTCAATGTTGACACTTTTTACGAACATTTTTTCTTGAGTGTAAACTTAGGAATTTCTATTTAATTGCCACCAACAATTTTTACTTTACTTTTAAGAAGGTTATTATGATAAATACAAACATGTATCTAAACATATTAGTTATTGTAATTATTAAAACACTTATCTGGAATTATCCTGTTAATTACATATAAGAAGGATCAAATTTTGTAAATAAAGATCAATCAATATCTTGCCTTCAAATCGGCAGTTTTTCCAAAAAAGAATATAAACTTGCTCATTTAAATAGGCATATTAATTTGCCTTAACAAAATTCATGCCCGTGGCGTTTTTAAGCGCCGGCACAAAAATAGGCAGGCAAAATTTGTTTATATAAAAACAGAACCTTTACAACCTTTAGATTTTTGATTTTGATATTATGATATTTGTATTATATACAATGTTTTGGTATGGTATTTGTAATTTTCTTTATCTTTAGGCTTTACTCTTTTTTTATTTTTGTGTAATTTTCTTATTTTGCATTATTATTATTGCTTTTGCAGTATTCTTTATAAATATATTTATCTTTTGTATTTTACTTTAAATAAAAAAATTTTCCATCCAATTTTTGATATGGTATTCGTAATTTTCTTTTTTTTATGGGTTTTACACTTTTACAATTTTTTTTTTATTTTCTTATTATTAATGTTGGTTTTCGAGCCTTGGTTGCGCGACGCGGGACACTGGAAAATACTTTTTTGGTGTTATGTATCGTCACGGAGGAGTCCGTATTATTCCTTTTTGGAAATCCACTTTTATACTCGCGGATACCTACTGCGATACGAAAACTCTCAGTTTCGCTCCGATAACCTTCTGTAATATTGTTGTAAGTGTTGATCACCAGGAATATCGGGTTGGCGAAGGACGACATATATTATTTTGTTATTTGATTTGTATATTTTAATCGTCCTGGGGGGTCCCTTCAGATTCGCAGAACGTTTTAAGTAACTAGGTTATAAGGACACCGTAAGTTTTTACGGGTCCCTGCTCAGGTGCCAGTTAAGGATTCTCCAATGCCTGATACTAAAAAAATCATATTAAGGCGCTCCAACTGCGCCTATTTCTTTATAGGAATAAAACACTTGTATTTTCAATAACTTCTTACCTTTATTAATTAAAACTTTAATTTTACTTTTATTTAATTTAACTCGATTTATTTAATTCAGCGCGCAACCAAGACTTCCTATTCAACTTCCTATTTCCATTCTTGTCACCTTACACAATAATTAGGCCGCAGCAACACGCGCGAATATGAGACGCTGATTTAGCAATATTACTTTCTCATGAATGAAATGCAAGCAGGCAATTATGCTGGATACGCGTGCAAAGGCTAGTGAACTTTGTAGACGTTGAGTCAGCTATATAAATTATGTTGGCAGTATTAGCGGTGTTGATAACTTGTGTATGTTTGCTGTTTTCTTTTATTTGTTCTAAATTTATACATTTTGCTGTTATTATTGTATGTTGGAATTTGTTGTGGGTTCAGTACTCGTATTTGTTTTTTTTTCCTTTTTTTTAACATCCTGCTAAGAAAATTTACAAAAAAACTTGAAGTTAATAGTTTTATTCCGTTTTGAAAATATCGCCGGTTCGGACTGGTATATTTTCGGATATATAAAAAAAAAATGGAATTGAAGCGGCTCCTTCGATCGATTGAAAAACCTAATCAGCTCTTGACAATCAAAAACCACGTCGATCGCTATGAACTGTGTCAAAATCGGTTGATACGTTCGTGAGGATTAGTGAATGAAAAAATTGGAAAAAAATTACTTTTTGTAGAAAACCCCGAAATTATATATATTATCAGTTAGTGTTAGATCCATGCTAGTCACGATCAAAGGGTTCATTCAAACTTAGATTTAATATGAATTAGAATCGGTTCAGAGATTTCGAGATATATCAAAAGTACACTTAAAAATTTTAATTTAAACTTTTCAGCTCTTGACAGCAAAAATCACGTCGAGCGCTACTAACCGGGTTCACGAGTTCGTAAGATATAGTGAACCGAAAATTCAGAAAAGGTGAATTTTTCAAAACACTCTGAAATTATACATGTGATCAATTAGTGTTCTCGATTAGTTTATAGGTATCGAGCAACTACATCAATCCCTGCTTATTACGTGGGAGCCAGCTGATCCATTTGAAAATTATAGCAGTTTTAAAATTAAACTAGTAGCATTTTTAGCTGTAGAAATTAGCACAAAGTTGCAGGGATGGCCAACCGTATTCCATATTTTTTCTTGTTTTTAGCCTTGAACTTTGTTTTTAAATATTTTTTTAATTTTCAATTATATTTTGCAAAAAACGTGTGTAAATGCGACGAGCAAAAGCACACTTCTTTCATATGTAATTTAGCGCGTTTTAGTTATAAATATTGGTGGACGTTGTGCTTTAGCGCATTTTGAGTTGAAAAATAGCGCGTTTTGGTTATGAAAATTTTGCAACGCTCTCTGGCAGCAGTTGCAAAAGGAACCGCGGTTGCCACTCTAAATTTTTCTTCGGGACCAAAATCCACAAAAAAAGAACCAAAATAAAAAAAAGAGAACCAATTTTTTCAATTTTATTTGCATACCAGCAGTTCTTACTATTTTATTTAACAAAACATTTATTTAACAAATAATATACATATGTACATAAGAATGAATCGTCAAGAATTCTAAACAAAAACTTAAAGTGCTTTAATTCAATTTGCACGTACCTGCATAAAACAAATTAGCAAAAAGATTTAATAAACAATAACTAAAAGGGCTTTAATTCAATTTGCACATACATACCTGCATAAAACAAATCAACAATAAAATTTAAAATAGTATTTAAAAATACATATAATATACATATATTTATATGCGTATATAAATGTATATAATGCATACATTACTAGTATTAAAATATGCCTATGCCCAGCCTATGTCTTTTACTGACCAAACGTAATGAGGACCTGACATTTGCGCACAAAGTTCTTTTATTGATTGAACTGAGCTCTAATTTATTCCTTAATTTGGTTTTAACAAGAGATAGTTCAAAAAATTTACGTTCTGCTGCCGCCGAACTATGTGGAAGGCTCATTAAATCATAAATAAAGTCGGTCAATTCCTGAAAACATTTCTCATTCATACCATTTTTATATAAACTGACTTTTTCCCAAAATGTGCAAACGTCCATATCAGGTTTCAGATTACTATTTAAAAGCCGTAGGAGTTTCCATTGTGTTATAATAATATCTATATCACATTTAATTAAATGAGAAAAATTACTTACTAAAGGTATTATTGAAGTTTTTGTATCTGATAAAACTTTGTCGGGTGTAATTATGCATAAATTTTTTAAATCAGTTCTTCCAAAGTCAAAGCGTAGTTGAATTTGTTTTAAAAATTCAACGTAAAAATTTAAAATGTTTGTCTTAATTGTGATTCGTTGCGAATCCGTAAAGTTATCGCTTTCAAGAAAGTTTTCTGCTCTACTACCTATAAAAATATTTTTTGTTTGTAGATACTTCGTTTTGTCGTCTATATTAAAATTTTCCAGACAATCAATATTTTTTACAAAGTCGTTATGCATAAAATTACTCAAATTAATAAAAATAACAAAAAATAATTTATTAATAAAAATAACAAAAAATAATTTGCAGTCATGCAGATTCGAACTTAAGCCCGTTGAAAAATTAACAATTTACATAAAGAAAAAAGTTCGACTAACAAAAATTCATACATAATTTAAAAACATTGCGGGGGCACGCGCACTTGTTCAAAGTAAATTGACAACTAAATTCAATTACTTGAACATAAATAACAAAGAAGCTTTACCTATCAGCAGCCGATGGCTCTGGAAAAAGCAAAAAGAGATATTGGAATATTGGGAATATTAATCGTCAGGGTTGGGGAATTTCGTACTAACCAAAATGTAATAACTTAATAATATGAATGTGATAACTTCTCATATTCAATTTTCGTTAAAATATTGGTTAAATAGTTGATATTCCTACTAACTAGCACCACTTGCAAAAGTGGAAAAATTGAACAAAGAACGCTGATGAGATGGCGTAGCGGCCTCGAAATAAGTACTGATCCGTTCTGCTGGTTTGATGATTATTGAAAATATTCTTAATATTCCAATCTTAATATAAAATAATAAATAGAATTTAAAAACAAATTCATTTATTAATAAAAATAACAAAAAATAATTTGCAGTCATGCAGATTCGAACTTAAGCCCGTTGAAAAATTAACAATTTACATAAAGAAAAAAGTTCGACTAACAAAAATTCATACATAATTTAAAAACATTGCGGGGGCACGCGCACTTGTTCAAAGTAAATTGACAACTAAATTCCATTACTTGAACATAAATAACAAAGAAGCTTTACCTATCAGCAGCCGATGGCTCTGGAAAAAGCAAAAAGAGATATTGGAATATTGGGAATATTAATCGTCAGGGTTGGGGAATTTCGTACTAACCAAAATGTAATAACTTAATAATATGAATTTTCGTTAAAATATTGGTTAAATAGTTGATATTCCTACTAACTAGCACCACTTGCAAAAGTGGAAAAATTGAACAAAGAACGCTGATGAGATGGCGTAGCGGCCTCGAAATCAGTACTGATCCGTTCTGCTGGTTTGATGATTATTGAAAATATTCATAATATTCCAATCTTAATATAAAATAATAAATAGAATTTAAAAACAAATTCATTTATTAATAAAAATAACAAAAAATAATTTGCAGTCATGCAGATTCGAACTTAAGCCCGTTGAAAAATTAACAATTTACTCAAAAATAGTTTAAAATGTGCTTCTATTTGGGAGTACAAAAATGGTAAGCGAACTCTTTCAGATTGGAACTCTTTATTTAGAGTATTAATTATCTTTAATGCGTGGGCCAAAAACAACATATAAGCTTTTAATTCTGGATCAGCCATGGAGTTTGCTAATTCTATTGCCTTAATACCACTTACTTCAAGACATGAGGATAAAAAATATAGTCGAAGAGCTTCCCACTGTTCATTAATCCGTGCAATAACACTTTCCAGAGCGAGGCAACGGGTAAAAGAAATTCCAAGTATTTTGTGTGGTTGTACACCACAGTAATCCTGGAATTCCTTGAACTCTTTAATTTGGTTTGGGCTGTGTGAAAAAAATTTGTATATGTGTCAACATAAGTCTTCAATTTTCGCTTGTAGCTGTTTGCAGGCGTAGCTTGAGCACAAATATAGTGAGTGGCAAGTGCATTTGATGTAAAATAGATTAGTATAATTTTTTAATTTAGTTTTTAGCCCATTAAACTCGCCGGCCATCGTATTGGCTCCGTCAGTTGCTAGTCCTATCAAATTAATTAGAGGCACACTGTGATTTTTATCGTTTGGTATATTGTATCAGAATCGCTTTTGCTAAGTTCAATTAGTGACAAAAATCTGTCACGAATAGTATTTGATAACTTGTCAAAATACCTTACAACGAGAACCAAGCATTTTTTTGTTGATAAGTCCGTGGTTTCATCCACAATCAAAGAGAATTTACACGTTCTGAGAACCGATATTATTCTGTTCATTGATTCGTTCGCTAAAAGCTCTGCTAGCTGGGTTGATTTTGTTCGGCCGCAGCGTATAGGCTGAGCTATTTTTGAGTCCGGACAACACACGGCTAGCAATTGTGGCAAATAATCCATGAGGATAAATGGAAGATTATGTGCCATAACGAACATCACTAAATTGAATTCTTCGTTTCGGATCTGCTTTTCTAAAGTATCATGCTGTTCTTTAAGAAAATAATCTAACTTCACTTGACCCTTCTTCTTGTTTACATTTTGAACATGACTTGATTGCTCTGAGTGTCTTTTTAGATTGCCTATGTGGTTTACCATGGACTTCTCGCAAGCAATGCAGAATGCACTCCCATTTTGCTTTTTAAGCCAATTAAATTGGCTTAGCCATTCTTCTCGAAATGTTCGTTTTGAATCCTGTTTTTCGCCAGCAGTGTCGCTAAATATGGAATGAATAAATAATTACATGTTTTTTTTATGAAATAAGTATGTATGTCTTTATTACTTTTCACTGCTATCACTTTCGACTGACTGCGTGTGATCCTCCTGTTGTGCAACTTTCGCCGCCTTAATCAATAATCTAAAATAATAAATGTATGTTTGGACATATTAATGCAAAATATCAAATTTCTATGAATCTTTAATTTACTTGTCCATGGGAAATTATTTGTTAGTTTTATTTTTGCACAAAGAGTTATAACACAATACTTTTTACACTGAAGTCAAATTCTCAATTTCTGACTTGTAAACAAAAGTAACAATCGATCAGTGTTGCCAATATAGCTCTTTGATTTACTACTGTGGGTAGCTAACAATCGATTACTATCAAGTGTTGTAAACGAATCAAATCTTTTACTTTATGTGAAGAGTAATAATTTTCGTAAATACGTACATTTTTATAGGCATGATAAGACTTTCAAAATTTGTTTATATTATAATCGTTAACTTTTCATAAAAGAAAAAACTGGACCAGCAAAGAAAGAAATGAACCAGCGAAAAAAACGTAAAAAAAACAACCATTTTTGGTTCAATTGTACCACAGTGGCAACCGTGCCGCCAACGACAGCACGGCAGGCTAACAAAATGGGTTGTAAATAGTTTCGATGTCTTTAAGTTTTTGGGAGGAAATGGAATAAATTCAGCTCACGTACAAAAGAATTTTAATATTGTCATACCTTGGCTCACGGTATTACACGGCGAATGCCTGCCGTATATATATATACAGGGAAGGGAGGAATGACATCTACAGACCTTAGATTAACAAGTCTCACCTCTTTTTTGTGCAAAACACTGGAAAGAACAATCGATATTTATCTGAGAATATCCACACCGAACGATAAGTCTGTAGGAACTGCACAGCATTTTCTGGTGGGCCACATAGAAAAATCCCTTAAGCACCAGAAATTTACTATGGCAGCCTTTCTGGATATGGGTGCTTTAACTATATCAACCCTGATCTCAACTGTAATGGGATGTTGGCTGCAGGTGTTGTTAAAGATAATGCTACTGAATACAGGCAGTCTGTCGGGGCACTCCACAGGGAGTCGTTTTGCCACCTCTCCAGTGAAACCTGACCAATAATCCGCTGCTAAGTCTGAACTGCAGACATATTAAGACTGTGGCATACGCTTACGACGTGGCGGTGGCGATCTCGGGCCAACACTTTGATACTACATTTCAGTGTTTGAAATCGTCACCGCCACTCCTGAGTACATGGAGTGTCGGATGTGGTCTCAGTGTCAATTCTGCTAGAACTTATATCCACCAATTAAAAAAACAAAATATAATAAAACTAAAGCTAATCTAACTTCATAAGAAATCGTCTGAGCAACAGCCTAATAATGCATAATTAGAGGTATCAACTGGATTTTTGAGGTTGTAAATAAATAAAAACCTTTTTATGGGGTATTGGTCCGATGGAATGTGATGGAAAAAAATTATTATGGCAGCACATCTGAAAAAATCTAGACTCGCAGCGAAACTGATTAAGATGCTGAATTATATTCTGGACATAATCACCAAACAATTGGCTCTAAGGTTGAATATCGCGTGTCCATGGACAAGTACTGACTATGGACATGTCAGGATTCTGAAGTAATACTCGGAAATCCGTGATAACTATATCATTCCATTTTAGGTGAAAGGGGACAGGTTTCATGATTATCTTTTCCCGAAGATACTGTCAAAGTTTTTACTGACGAACCGAAAAGGTGAACAACGATGGGACTGAATTGAACAACTCAAAGATCAGTGGCTTCTCTGGCATTCCATAATTGCGTTGCAAATTTTTAATCCAGACGTACGCTGCACGGTGGCTCAGAATCAATTTTCATTGGCCAAAACCTATATTTTTTCTTGGCATAGATTCTTAAAATGTTTATACCATCAGAAAGGAAACAGATCAAAACTAAGGTAGCCGAAAAATGTTCAAAATATTCGCAGTAGTAGGCGTAGCATGCTGCTAAAGGCAAAAAATTTAAGTTAATTTAGAAATAAAACAAAATTGTAATATTTGATCTCATATTAATTATATGATATCTTGAAAACTATTACTATAAAATTTTTTATTTGACACATTGTTGTCACAATACTATTATTTATAAATGAAATTTATTTGTTGGTGATTAAAGTCTACCGACGATTTGGTAAAGCACCAATGAAATGCATATACATATATAGACATTGCTTAACCCCCAACAAATAAATTTCATTTATATGAAAACTATTATTGGTAATGGGCTGCGGTTTTTTATGTTGGGTGGACTGTTGTTTTTAACAAATGGTATTTGCACACCCTGTATAATTTGTAGTTAGGGTGTTATGTAACAAATTTTATGTAAAATTTGAAGTTTAATGGTGTATAACTTTTGAAGGACAAAAAAGGAACAAAAATCGAAACCATCCAAAGAAAGGCAAAGGTGTTTTCTTTAAGCCTATATATACTTTTGCACCCGCCCGGACTCGCCGGTAGAACACTTTTTTTATTTTAATGAAAATACTCAAAATTTTTACAAACAAAATTCTATCAGAATTGCTAGTGAATTTACTTTAGAAACCAATCACTGCCATAAATACAAATTGCTGATAGCAAACTTAGAGAGAAAATTTCTTCAAATGGTTGACATGGTTAAGAAACTTTCTAGAATTTTTCATTGAATTTTGAAAATATTGCATTTTTGCACAGATGTTTCAATTACCTCCTAAAAATTATAGGAAAAAAATTTTCAAATTTCTTTCAGTAAAGTACAGAATGAATTTTAACAGTTAAAATTTTCCATACATTATTTTCAGCTTAATTAAAATATGGAGACTTTCAGTTATAAAGAATTGACCGATGAAAATTTTAAAACCAAAAATAAAGATGTTCTAAGTCATATTCATTTGTAGCCCAAATTTGAGCCAAATCGGTTAAAGAGAGTGGGTCAAAAATGAATTGGCAGATTTGAAATGGAATTACAAACAAGAATTAAGAAAAACAGATCGAAAATTGAACTTTAAGATTAAATTTCTTAACAACCGCTGTACCGATCTTAATAAAACCTAAACTCGATAAAAGCTTAAGATGTTGTCTATTGACTAAAAAGAACTAATAAAAAATCTTTAATACTTAAAAAGTTACTGAGTTTTGGCCAACGAAATACGATTCTGAACCATTGTGCGCCGGTAAAGAGTATATAAGATTCGGCAAAGAAATTGTAATATACATATGTGATTAATTCTGTGTACCAAAAAAGTTTCAATTTCCCAACAATTCAATTTCCAAAACACGTTGTTTCATTTTTTTTATTTTTAATAAGAATTTAATTTTTCCTGAAGTATAAAATAGGTTTAATTCACTGCTTACTTTTATGTTCCAACAAATAAAAAGATCAATTGTCCAACCCTAGTTTTTTTTTAATTTTATTAGCAACTTAATTGTTCATGAAATATAAAATACGTTTAACTCACAAAAAACAAACATTAATAACCAGATCGATTTTTTTTCGGAACAGCGCTCAGATGATGACCGTTCACATGAGACGTATTGTACGGGAGCCATAAAGCAGAGGATAGATGAAAAAATAGAGAATTTTTCAGAATTATTTTGATCTGTATTTCGCCGACTAAATTTAGCTACAGGACCGACGAGCACTATGTATGTATGATAGTATCAACCGCTGGGTGCTGTTGGCTAAAGTAGTAGAACACGAGACTATGAAGGGGAGGGTCCTCAGTTCGAGCCCGCTGAGTCATGAAATATTGTGTTGAATTCTTCTGATCAGGATTAGTGCGTGGTTGTGTTAGTTGTTGCCAGCCTATTTCAATGATGAAGGCATAGTCACTGGTCACTGAACATAATTGGCAGCGACTGACACTATCATGTACTAAAAGCAGAGTAACAGCACCCACCTTCGTCGACCCTGTAGCTAAAATTAGCCGGCGAAGTAATAAAGGTTGAAATAGCTACAAAAAAACTGTCTATCGTCTCATATTTCCAAATCTGTCCTCTCAATACTACCCCTTCGTTTTCAGTTCCGGCGCAATGCATTGCATATGTAGGGGTCATCTCCTAAAAAAAATAAAAAACTATGTTCAATGATCAGTGCTATGCCTTTACCACTGAAAAAAAATGACGACAGCTAACACAATCATGCATTAATCCTGATTAGAAGAATTCGACAATATATTCATGACTGAACGCGGAGTACCAAAAATTTTCAGCTGTACAACCCTGAAATCTCCTTTCTAATTTTGTATTACCAATTTGATTCTTCCTGAAGTATAAAGCAGGTTTAATTCAACAATAACAAAAAAACAAATTTAGCAACTTATTATGTGGTCTCATTCTTCCCAGAGAAAAGGTTGTCCACGATCCTTAATTGTGGAAATAATGTTGAAAAGGAAAGTTGGTAAAAGTTGTTGAGTAGACTTTTTCCTATCAAAAGAAGTTTAAATTGTCGAACCCTGGAATCGAAATTTTGATTTTTTAAGTTTAATACAAATTTAACTTTTTCTGAAGTATAAATTAGGTTTAATTAAATAAATAAAAAACAAATAATAATATGTTTTTGCTAGTTAATTTTTCTTACCAAAACAGTTTTACGCTTTCCAGCTTTGGATTTTAGGCCTTTCTACTTTAGCGCCATTTCTAATCTATCAGTCTAAGAATGGAGTCTCTAGCTTTTCTAGAGACTTACGAGACCCGATTTCATATTTATATATAATTTACAAGGTCGGATATTAATATTGAGGAGATACACACAGAATGGCAAACCTATATAAATATACCCTTTAATATTTTTGTGAGTTTTATTAAGTATTCCTTAACTAGTTATTACTGTCCCAGCCAATTTTGATCTCTGCGTCAGGTCGCAGCAGTTTTAATTCATACAAGCACTGATTAAAGTGCTCGGTCAGAATAATGAGAACTTCAGGTTTTTCAGTCTAAACAAGTTCTTCCTTTTATTAACAAATTAGGTAGTAAAGGGTCCGCCATCTAACGTTTTTTTTTCTAACTAGTGCTTATTTCGTGAATGGTAACACTTACCTCATGTCTGATTTGACAGATAATTAGATGCCGATTTTGCCAAAAAAAATCATCTTTTCAGATGAAGCTCATTTTGATCTTGGCGGTTATGTATACAAACGAAATTGTCGCATTTGGGGCACAGAAAACCCGCACGCGTACATTGAAAAGCCGACGCACCCAAAACGAATCATTGTTTGGTGCGGATTATGGCCCAGAGGCATAATTGGGCCATATTTCTTTGAAAATGAGCAAGGAAGGGCCGTTACAGTCAATGGCGATCGTTACCGGGCCATGTTGAACGAATTTTTGGTCACAAAATTTAAAGAGGAGGATATTGGCAACATTTGGTTTCAACAGGACGGCGCAACGTGCCATGCAGCCGAAGCTACACTCGATGTTTTGCGCCCTGTTTTTGAAGATCGCATTATAAGACGCAGAGCTCATGTCGTTTGGCCACCGCGGAGCTGCGATTTGACACCGTTGGACTTTTATTTGTGGGGTGCCGTCAAAGATAAGTGTTACGCCGACAAGCCAGACACAATTGACGCTTTAAAGGACAATAATCATGGTGAAACACAGCTGCACACAATCGACAATGTGTTTAAAAATTGGACTGATCGTGTAGGCTACTGCATGGACAGCCGAGGCAGCCATTTGAATGAAATTATTTTCCTGTAGTAAGAATTTTTACGAACATTTTATATTGCTATATTAAATTGAATTAAGATTTTGTAGGCTAATTGCTCGGAATTTTAATTTAAATCTCAGAAAGACATGATAAATATTCCAAGGCACAAAGGCAAGTCAACATCAGTTTTTGTTATACAACTTACACAGCAGAGCAGAACAGCTGTTTTCGAAAGAGGCAACCCTTTCATCATCAGTGCTAATGTGTATTGTGTTTGTCACCACTTATTAGGTGGCTTAGTTGAATGTGATAACACTTCCTATTTACACAAATTTTATTGTGAAAAAGAATCCGAGAACTGTATCAACCTGATGTTAACATGTTATTGTTATCATACCCGTGTTACCGTTTGATTATTTTTCTTCATGTCCCATTTTTCTGAATTTTTTGTTCCATCATACCTAAGTCAAACTTTTTTGGTTTGAATTTTATACTTAAGTACATGTGAACGTTTTTCCAATTTATTATTGGTAGCTCAAGCTATAGCTTAAATTTGTATGTAGTAAGAATTTTAACGAACATTTTATATTGCTATATTAAATTGAATTAAGATTCTATAGGCTAGTTGTTCGAAATATTAATTTGAATCTCAGAAAGACATGATAAATATTCCAAGGCACAAAGGCAAGTCAACATCAGTTTTTGTTATTCAACTTACACAGCAGCGCAGAACAGCTCTTTTCGAAAGACGCAACCCTTTCATATATATATTCATTCACGCAATCATGCGCACTTTCTGGCCACAAAATAGTTTTAATGTAATAGTTCGAATTGTTATAAGTATTTATATTATTAATTTTTGCGCATACTAACTACTAACTATATTATGGCATACAATAGTTTTCACAGCAGGAATTTTCCATTTTTAGACCATATTTTGTGTTAATTAATGAAATTACAGTATTAAGTGGCATTCTGTCTCTTATTTTCGATTTGAAAAAATTCATTGTAGTAAAAGATCTTTCCACCTCTGCATTAGAAAAAGGAAAGCTTAATAAATTAATGACAAATGTTGATAACTTTGTAAATGGATTTTCATTTAATGAATTCTGCTTTAAAAACAATTTTAAAAATAAATGCGCTAAGTTAGCGTATTTTTAAAAAAATCCGCTAAGGATAAAAATTTCGACTTTTTGGTTATTAAAACGCGCTGAATCTTGCGCGAAATTGGCAACGATGGTACGTATTTAAAAGTCGAAGTCACACGTATTCTTATTCTCTTTTATTTTATTCTTCTCTGAGAACAACTTTTTCTCATTTTACCCATACACAATGGCAGATATTCCGTACGTTGTATGAAAAAGTATTGTATGCTAATGAATTTAAATGAAAAAATGCGTTTTTCTTTAGAAAAATATACTATTTTATAAAAAAAATTTTAATAAAAAATTATGTGCTTCTAATAAGCATAAATTTTCCGAACTTAAAATACCTTTCCCTATAGAAAAATAGGGTTTTCTAAAGAAAAGACACTCTAACAAGTTTTTTTACACAAGAAATGATGTGTTCTATAGAAAATATAAAAAAAATCTTTAAAAAAATCATTTAAGTTTATTTAGATAGAAACAATTCCTTTAACACACATTTTTTTCTTACAAAAATCTTGTACAACAATTACGTTTACAAAAATATGTATATTCTATAATATTTTTTCGAATATAGAAAAATAGTGAAAATTTTTTCTTTGACATTTTTTAACATCATATTTAAAAAAAAATATATACAAACGTCCGCCTCACATGTGCATTCCTCGCCGTTTCAGCGAACACTGAATCAATTCTAGAAAAACAACCAAATTAATTGGTATGACCCATTGTGCATTCTGTTTGACTCAATTATGTTATTGTATAAGTGAGGGAAATTGTTCTGAGCATCACTGATTTAGTCATGCATTTGTTGTTGTCTATGAATAAAATTTTTATTTTTTCTTCTCTCATTGATGTGAATTTCGTTACTGTTCGGGTTGCGTACACGGTTGCCACTGAGTAAAAAAAATTTCTACCAAAATTTTCCGAAAATGTTACCAAAAAGTTACCAAATTTTTTTTTTTATAAAAACAAAAATCTCTATTTCTATTATAATAAAAACAACAACTTTTATTAATAAAAAACATAACATAAAACGTTTTAATTCATTTTAGAACATAAATAAAGATTTCAATTCATTATACCTACGAATTCCGTATTTAATTTAAATAAATTATTTAATATTGCAGTCATTTAAAATAATCTTTTGGTGATCAAACATAATGACATTTGCACATTCACACAGTTGTTTTAAATGATTTTTTTCTCAGTGTTGAATAATGCGCAAAAATGATAAAAGAAAAGCAATAATTTGATTGTTTGTTAAGCTGGAAGTACATAACACGCGTTTCACGCGTCGCGCGTTCTATGCGTTTCAAACTTCAGACGCGTTTTTCAACTCAAGTTACATGCAAAGCGTTTTATGCGTCAATGGTTATGTTTTGATCAGCTGTAGTGTAATATTCACAAAAATTCATTTTGCTAAAATGTTAAATAATATTTCTGTACAATAGCAATCTTTTGTTGTATAGAAATTCGTAAACATATTAATCGATAACATTGAAAATGTTATATAATTTGTCATCCCTGGCTATCAAAAACAGCTGACATTTTTTCAAGACGCGTGCCGCGCGAACAAAAGTAGAAAGTAGATCTACTTTACGCGCCAAGCGTTCTACGCGTTTTGCCATGTAACTTGTTACATACAATTACACTAGTCCTACTTTTTTGACAGACGCGTAGACGCGTGAAACGCGTGTTATGTACTTCCAGCTTTAAAAACAAAGTTACCAAGTTAACAACCTTAAAAAAAATTACCAATTTTGGTAGAATGTTACCAAGTTACCAACCCTAAAAAAAATTGCCAATTTTGGTAGAATGTTACCAACTATGGCAACTGTGGTTGCGTATGTGAATATGTGTAAAAAATCCGATTGGTACTCGTTTCCTGAGTGTAAGGGTTGAGTTGCCCTGGTCTAGTTTCAGCATTCAAACAGGCACTTTGTGTTTATCGCATACTTTAAGAATCAGCGTTACCAGAGCAAAAAACAATGTGGGTCCGATCACAGGAAAGATGTGTAAACATCTGTATAAAAAAATTATTGCTGATTCTATTTTTTCTTATTTTGTTTAAAAAGAAAGACATCTTGCCGGTGGTGAGTTTTCCAAAGAGCTTAGCAATGATGTTTTAAAATGTTTTGGCGAAAAGTATGAAGAGATGCGGCAAATTATAAATGACATTCCCTTATGACCACCTCGTGTTTTGTCAACAATTTGAACCACAATTCATTATGTTCATTACATTCAAACTTTTTTCAAATAATGTTTGTTGGTGAATATAGCAATGAACATATACATATGTGTATTTGCATTAATCTTTGTCAAATGTCCTACAAAACCTTCTTTTTTACACACCATCACTTCATACAGAGCCACAAACATCATTTTGCTCCAATGCCATGCCGATACTAATTTTCTATTATATTGCAAATAAATATAATAAAATTAAGTTAACTTTTGGAGATTTTAAAGGTTTTAATTGGGGAGAAGTGACGAAAGTCGATTGGCAAGACCGATTCGTGGTGAGAGCGCAGAGAGTGTATAAGTAAGACAATCGCAAATGTAATAGTATAGGTTGCCTTTCTCTGCTTTGGAGGGTCCCATATGAATATCGAAGAAATTACACACGGAATGACAAACCTAGATATACCGCTTCACTTTTTTGTGAAGGGTATAAAAAAAATTTAAGCTAGATCCGAAATCGTTCTACACGTTTGTTAATTCCAAAAGGGGATGTAGCACTTATCCATCTGTTATGAACTTATGTACATATCATGGAATTGTGATGCCATAAATTCCAACAAGTTCGCTGACTTTTTCTTTCTCCAGTACGTCCCGCAGTGATATATATGTATGTATATATATATATATATATATATATATATATATATGTATATATATATATATATATGTATATATATACATATATATACATATATATATATATATATATATATATATATATATAAATATATATACATATATATATATATATATATATATATATATATATATATATATATATATATGTGTATATATACATATATATATATATATATATATATATATATATATATATATATAAATATATATATATATATATATATATATATATATATATATAGATATATATATATATATATATATATATATATATATATATATATACATATGTATATACATTCATTAAATGCGTCATTAACTTTCTTGTTCCACACTTCAATAAAGTATGGATATTTTCCGTTATTTTGGAGAGATTCCTATGTTATACACCTTCATAAATCTGGGAATAAGTCTGATATATCGAACAATATATTCCTAAATTATTTGAAAAATTAATTGCCGACAATCTTAGTCATCAATCATCTCCCTTACTCACAGCAAACCAATAGGTATGGTTTTAAGACAAATAAAGTGCTACAACTTAGATCGTTAATCAACAGTAGTTTTATTGAAAAGATTCAGACTGATTTTGTTTAAAGAATATTCAATTTTTAACGCTGCAAAATATCCACCTGAGACCCCATAAACTATGTATATTCTTGATCAGTGATGAAATCTAAGACAATCTGAGCATGTCCGTCCGTCTGTGGAAATCGCGATTTAGTCCAAACGAAAAGAGCCAGACTTTTGGTATAAATATATCTTCAAGGATAGCACAGGTTAAGTTCGGAAACTGGCTACGTCGGGCTAAAGGGAAAAAAGTTCCCCGAAGAAGAACTAAACTAGTCTCTAAAAAAAACATAATTTTTAAAGTTTTTTTGTAAATTTGTTAAGTTTATTGGGCGTTATTATAAGCAAAATAGAGTAAAAATTTAACAGATTGTTTTACTTAAGCCGACACTCCTTAAACATTTTTAAGCTTTAATGACGAAGCTGAGACGTAACCTGTTACTACTCTGTCCTAACCCCTCCTGCCATTTCGCCTCCTAAATGACCCTATAAAAAAATTTAATTTTGTATATAATTGTCCCAAATATTTATCTTTAGAGTTTTACGACAGAGGTGAAATGTCTCCCCAACAGCGATCCCGCCAAAATACAGTTTTAATACCCTCCAAATAGAATTGGACCCTATAAAGTTTATATATATATATATATATATATATATATATATATGTATATATATATATATATATATATATATATATATGTATCCTTGATCAGTGATGGAGTCTAAGACGATCCAGCAATTCCCGTACGTTCGTCGTGGGAAAACATGATATCTGTCTATTTATGGACCCCGCCCCCTTTATTGGGCGTTGACGTACGATATTATATAAAGGAAGTCTGTCCTACCAATTTAAGCATTGTCAATTTACTTACTAAATATTTGGAGGGTATTTAAGATTCGACCCGGTCGAATATAAGGTTTTTACTTGTTTAAATTGAATTTGTTAGGTTTTACCAGTGACTGTCTCAATTGGCTGGGTGAAAGAGTTCCCAAACAGCTATATATACCCCTAGTGAGGCATATCTTAAGGTACGTTCATTTGATTAATAAACACGAATCTGAAAAAAAATATTTGGTGAAGTTTCTATTGAATATTCATAGAAAGCAGACGTGACTATCAAAAAATAATATTTTATTATTATATTTTATTGAATTTTCATTAAAAAAAAAGAAAAACAAACTTTATATATTTTATTGGTGAATTGGATAAACCTCTAATTCCTTCAGTAAAGCAATTGAAGAAACCTCCTGATAAAATGTGGGACAAATATAATCTTCATAATTATGACAAAAACCTTCCGTCAAATATTAATAATGCTTCTGGGACGTCTTCAAATCTTCGTCGTTCAGTCATTGATTCTGGTGTCTCTTTTAATATTGTGAGTGATGATGCCTTTAATTTGGATTCACACTTAGACAAAACTCGTCAAGAAAATTTATCTTTGCAACATTCGAATGATGATGCGCTCTCCAGTTTCCTTTCCCAAGATGAAAATTGTGATATGGCGAATTATTCAGGTGATACTGATTTTGAATTTACCAGAAATAAAAAATACAAAAGAAACTCTCAGGGGAATTTAAAGGTCGATTTATCTAATTTTAAATCTGCAGAAGTTGACATTAGACCGTCTTCAAGTCAAAATAGGTTTGCAATTTGCGAGAATTTGGATGTTGAATCAAATACAATCAATAATGTACAAATGATTCCGAAGACGAAAAAACAGAAAAGTATAAAACAATTTTGTCCACCAATATTTCTTTATCGTGTCAACATTAAATCTTTGGTCGATCAATTAAAAGTTAAGGGTATTGATTTTAAAATAGTAAACAAAAGTAATTTTAAAAGTAAACTTTATTTACGTGATGTTTCAGCTCATTCAGAGATGATGCAAATTCTTAGGGATAAAAATATTGATTCCTATTCATTTACACCTTTGGAATTGAGACGTCAGTCTTTAGTATTACGTGGTCTTTATTTTGATACCAATATCTTGGATATTGAATCTGACTTAAACGAAATTGCACCTGAAACAATTCATTCCGTCTCAAAATTTAAAACATCTTTTTCAAAAAAAAGAAAACTGGGCTTTTCTTAATTTCACTTAAAGAGGGCAAACGCTTAAATGATTTAACTGGTATTCGATTTGTTTTGAATCAGGTAGTTACTTGGGAAAAACCAAAGAAAAATCAGAAAGTAGTACAATGTTATCGCTGCCAAAATTGGGGACATATGGCTAAAAATTGTAACCGTTCTTATGCATGTGTTAAATGCTCTTCAGATCATGAACCTGGTAAATGCACTTTTGCTTCTGATGCTGACAGTCAGCCTTTTTGCTTTAATTGTCAATCTTATGGCCGTCCAGCAAGTTGGCGTGGTTGTTCTTCATAGAAGAAGTATTTAGAAAAAAAAAAGAAATATCTGATAGAGTTAAAAACAGGAAATAGCAGGCACTGAGTAATGTTTCTTTGGCTTTTAACTCAAACTTTATTGATCCTAATCGTTCGTTCGCTAGTCATTTTGGTAGTAAAATTTCAAATAAACCTAATATTGTTAATGAATTTTTGAAATTAGCTAAAATTTTATGTGAACCTGATTCATTGAAGGTTAGAATTATGAATTTTATGAAGAGTTTCAAGTCTTTGTCGAAATCTGAGGCAATTTCCGAATGTAAAAGTCTTTTTAAAGAAGTTATTTTAACATATGGTCCGTAATGTATTTAAAATGTTAACATTTAATGTTAGATCTCTTGTAGAGACTAGTAGAAGACTAGATTTAGCAAATGTTCTTAATTTAAATAACGTTGATTTTGCTTTTATTCAAGAAACGCATCTTAAATCATTTCATAAAGTTTATTTAGATAATTATATTTTTGTTAGAGATTTCACTTCACAAGGTGTTGGTGTTGCCATAAAAAAAAATTATTATTTTTCTAAATTAGAAATTTCTGGTTTATTGTTTCCCCATATTTTTATTGAGGTGCGTGTAAATATAAATAATATTATTAAAAAAATCTTAATTGGTTCCGTTTATATTCCGTGCAATTTCAATGCTGTTCAATTTGAAAATGGGTTAATGAACATTGCAAATTTTTTGATGCTCTAATAATTGGTGGAGATTTTAATTCTAAAAGTATATCCTGGGGGAATAGTTTGACCAATTTAAATGATAATTTATTTAATAATTGGTTAAATCTCCACTCTCACTCATTTGTTAGACTTTGTGACTTTGTGCCTTCTTATCCTAATGGGTCCTCGTTTTTAGATCATTTTCTTTTGAGCTCTAATATTGTTGATCATATTAGTCCAAATTACAATGTATCTACTTTATCTTCCTTTTCTGATCATTTTCCTTTAAATTTAAATTTGAAATTCTTAGATTTTGAGTTCATTATGATTCCTACGATTTCATACTCTTCATACAAAAATAACCAAATGGGATGTTTTTAAGAATGATTTGACAACACTACTTCTAGAAAGTTTTCCCCCTTCAGTAAGTAACTTATTGAATACTGAAATTGATTTTTATATTGACAAATTTACTTCGGTGGTGAATTTTTGCTGTGATGTTCATTCTGAGAAAGTTGAACTTAAATCTAATAAATTTGTTCCTTCTGAATTTGTGAAAAAACTATTTAAAATAAAATACAACTGGCAAAGAGAATTGAAGAAGATTTATAATACAACATTAAATAGATATAATTTTCGTTACAAGCTTATTTCAAAGCAAATTCAGCTTTTGAACATTTTGATTAAAGAACAAGTTAGCAAGGAAAATATTAAAAATTTTAGTAAAATTCTTGAAAAAATTGGTCCGGGTCCTCAAGCACATAAAAAAGTTTACAACATTTTAGGATATAAAAGAAAGACATTTATTGATGATTTATCAGTTAATGGTTTAATTATTGAAAATGACAGAAATAAATTAAATATATTAAGAAATCATTTTGCTGAGGTTTATAGTGGGAATTCTTTAGATAGAGATTCTTCTGAAATTGATAATTTTGTAAACACTTTGGATCAGAGTAGTTTATTTACTTTCAGTGATTCTTTTTCAGCTTTAAATATTCAAAATTGCAATCGATTTATAAATGTAGATAATTTATTCTCTTTTACTAAAGAGTTAAATAACAAAAAATCAGCAGGTTTTGATAGTATTTCCAATTTTGTAATAAAAAATTTTTCAATTAAAGCATTTGAATTTTTGGTTATAGTTTTTAACAATTGTATAAATAATGCATATTTTCCAAATAGTTGGAAAATTTCCAAACTTTTTCGAATTAAAAAGATTCCTAGTTCTTCTGATATCAATAATCTAAGACCTATTTCTAATTTGAGACAGCGATGTTGTACAGTTGCAATTTCACTTGATGTAGAAAAGGCTTTTGATAGAGCTATTCATAATGCAATTCTCTTCAAAATGTCTATAATTGGTTTTGATCATCACGTAATTAAACTTTTTAAAAGTTTTTTCAATAATAGACGTTTTTGTACACAATTGAATAATTCCTTTTCTGAGTTTGGACATGTTGCTTGTGGAGTTCCACAAGGCTCTATTTTAGCTCCTCATTTATACAATATTTTAATGTCCGAATTTCCTCACAATTTTTCAAACTCAACTGGTATACTTTATGCTGATGATTCATTACTTTATGCTCATCATGAATCACCTATGACAGCACTTCAAATTGTGTCTGGTCATTTAAATAAAGTGAATGATTTCTATAATTTTTGGGGCATTAGCATTAATGCTTCAAAAAGTGAAGCAATTTGTTTGAGAAATGTTGTGCCTCAAAGCAAGAGATTAAAACTTTTTTTGAATGGTGTTGAAATTCCTTTCAAAAATAAATTTAAATACCTTGGTATATATTTTAATAAACTTTTTAAATGTAATGATCATGGTAAATTTGTATTAAATAAAGTTTACAAAGTGAAACATTGTTTAGGAAGAATTTTATCGCATAAGTCTCTTCCTGTTAAAACAAAATTATTAATTTATAAAACTTGTTTAAGACCAGTGCTTTTATATGGATTTCCGATTTGGTTTACTATTTCACCATCAATAATGAATAAATTCGAAATTTTTGAGCGAATGATATTACGTTCATGTATTGGTAAAAACTTTGTTTCTCGTACGAAAAGATTTTCAAATGCTGTAATTTATGGGGAATCAATAATAACTCCTTTAAGTTCTTATATTATTAAAATAATTAAAAATTATATTCATAGATTACATATTCATGAAAATGATATTATTAAGTACATTATTCTGTCTCAACATAGTTTTAATTGGACAAATACTAGTTACTTATCTCCCCTTGGTATGCAAAATGACTTGATTGACTTAGCTAATCTGTCTTCGGAATTTTTTCAAAAAGCTTATCCAGGTTCACATAGAGGTTAATTATAGAATTTATTTTTTTTTTGTTCATATTTTATATAATTTTTTTATATATAGTTTTTAAGTTTTAACAATAAGTCTATGATTATTTTTTAGAGTTATACACTCACGAAATTGTTAGCATCGGGAGCAAATGCGTTGTCAATTTAAAATAATGTTTTTTTTTAAATGTTTACTTATGTTGTTAACTTTGGTACTGTAATATTCATAACATAGTTTTTAAGACATTACATTTCAATCTTAAATATTTCAAAATTGTTATACACATCTTTCATATCCTATTATTATACAAAACAAGGCTCAATAAATTTACTTAACTTAACTTAACTTAAAAAAAATATTTTTCATTAGTGTTTAGTGATTACGCTTTTCGGAGCAAATATATGATAAGTGTGAACCTACCTTTAGAATATAGTACTGTAATTTGGGACCCATATTATAATATATGAGCTAGTTTTTTTGAAAATTGTATAAGTCCATTTTTACATATATTGTGATATTTAAAGGTTTGAATCAATTTAAAAATATAGGACTTTAATCAATTCGAGTGATGCTTTTTACACTATACATATTTTAAATTTTATTATGAAATAATAATTACTAAAATTATTTGAAAAATTAAACGATTTTTTTAGCTCCACATGGACTTATACCACTTTCAAAAATAACATATTACAAGAAATAAAAACAAGAGCAAATTTAAGTCCAAATTTTTATAGGAATAAAAGCTTTATTGAATTGGATTTTTATGTAAAGAGCAATAGTTGAAATGAAGACATTTAAATGCACGAATAATCAAGTTTATTAAAAGTTTATTTCAGTTATTTTAATAATACAATATTTTTTAACCTTAAGGTCTTTATAATATATATATATATATATATATATATATATATATATATATATTTATATATATATATATATATATATATATATATATATATATATATATATATATATATATATATATGTTTATTTATTTATTTTTATATATTTCGTTAGACTTTGGTTAACTTCTTCAGGAAATTGTTATTATTTTTTATGTTTTCTTTTAATGAAAAAATTTTAAATATTTTGTTCTCTCTGTTTTATTAGCAGGGAATATTTGAGTACAAGATCATTCAGAATAACATCATCTTTTAGCATTGATGTTGCTAGGTTTATCGTTGTTGTTATCTACACCAGATACGGGCGTTTCTTAGCACAATTGTGCTGAGATCATTCACACGTATTCTTACCCTCTTTAATGTAGTCGTCGATGAGACAGCGACGAATGAATATCAGGCGGATGCTTACGAATTTTTTTATATTTTTTTCCAGAATATTTGCCCAGCAAACAATTTCATTCACGATGATATGCAAAAAATATTTTGACATAAACAATGCTTTCGATAACGCACAATGCCTTTTATACAATTTTTCTCCAATAACGGACTATACTTATTCTCCTAATTTAGTAATACACTTCGACTTATTCATTAGTCTGTGTAAAATCTTATCAAAAATAATTTGCATATGTCTCCCGTATGAAAATGCTTCCATGCCGACATATATCAAAGGTTATTAATTTTGATACATCGAACCGCGTATTTTTTGTTTTTGGTGAATATTCAGTATTATGCTCCAGCAAGCAACCATTCTTTTATTTATTTGTTTTTTCTTGAATGGAAAACGTAACAAAACGTATCCTATCTTTTTTAAATTTTTTCATTTGACTGTTTATTTAGAAAAAGTTTTTTTTTTAATTAATAATTTTACGTAATCAACGTTTTTTTCAACTTAGAAAATATTGCTAATTATGTATAATTATATCATCTTTCAAACGCTTGGCTTTGTGTTTTGTGGGTAGCTCTTAGACTCAACACATAAACAATTTGCCAATACATTGACGGTGCCCACCACTGATCTACACTTATTATTGCACAGTCTTGAATGATTTTGTATATTCCCGTCGATGTATCCGGAATATTCCATTTCCGTTAATTTGAATATTATGTATATTGTGTTGACCAGGGTTATAATATTTTGACAACTAGAGCTGAATTTATAGTGCTGCCAAGTTCATAAAGCCACATTGTCGTTATATTTGAATCTATTTTTAAACTTTATAACAATATACTATATAATCTGAAATATTGTTTCTTTAAATTACATTACAGTTCTACGTTCCTATTTAAATTATCCTGCTCTTAAAGAACTATATTTCTATCCAGAGTCGCGTCTAGATACACTTAAATACATAAAAATGGATGGTGAACGTATCGAGCTTCATTATAGTGAGAGGAAAGATTTTTGCTTTTATCAAGAATTTGAATTTAAGACTGTTGGTCAAGTCTTAACGGTAAGATATATTCATCTCAAGTAACTATGATATACTAATCCCCAATTTGTCTTAAATCTATTAAATTATAAGCAGACTTCAGCTTTATTTCAAAAATAACAAAACCTCTTCGCTTATTCACAAAAGCTTCAAAAATCATTTGAGAATTGCCAAACACAAATCATTACAGTACTATACCTTCGTCACTAAAATAGACCATCAAGCACTAGCACAATCATGCACTAATGGTAATCAAAAGAATTCAGCTCCATATTCATGCCAGCGGAGTCGAACTTGGGACATTCAGTTTCATAGTCTCATTACAACTACTTCAATCAACGGCACCTACAAATTGTTTGAAGCCTCGCCTTTTCTTTTCTATATTTTTATACCCTCCAAAAAAGAATATGGAGGGTATATTCACTTGTTCATTCCGTTTGTAAGGTAGCGAAATATTCATCTGAGACCCCATAAATGAGCTGAATCGGGCCAGAGGGAAAAAAGTTTTCCTAAGAAGAAGTAAACCAACCACAAAAAAACATAATTTTTAAACTTTTTTTGTAACTTTGCTAAGCAAATGATATATTTTTATGCGTCAAAGAAGGTCCAACGCGTTGAACTTGTAACGACACGCTGGGGCTGGTGGCTGGGGTATGCTCAGCGGAGTCCAGTGTCAAGTCACATAAATTAAAAAACAACAAAAGTCAGAGATATTTGTTCCAATTCTTTATTCAAGATATAATTTAACTATTCGTAACTACCTACATAACCCTACTGTGTTACGTGTGATTACTTAAGGCTATAGCTAGTGGTTATGTCTACTCTGTAGTGGCTCTGGCCTATTCTGCTCCTGATGATTGAATGCTGTCCATGGATCAGTGTCCTGGGTTCCAATGGCAACCTCCAATCACACTAAATACTACTCCTAACCAGTGGTCAGATTCGCCTTGGATCAGCAACCTGGGTTCCAATGGCAACCTCCAATCACCCTAACGACTCCTCCTAACCAGTGGTCAGATTCGCCTTGGATCAGCATCCTGGGTTCCAATGGCAACCTCCAATCACACTATGGCCTACAGACTGCCTGAAAGAAATATTGAATCAGTACCCTGGGTTTCAATATCTTTTCTCGCTACGATTCGGTATGAGTTATTATTAGATTAGTAACCTTGTTTCTAATATATGTTCTTACCAGAACGAGTGCCGCCCGCAAACTGAAATTATCTTAGCAATGACTCGCCTTTTATACCTTTGTGTGCCATGCATAACAATATACAATCACACGTACACATGCTGTGCGTGTACATATTCGTTGTACGTTGTGTTTGTTTACTTGATATTGACCATACGTGATGATATGTAACAGTGTTGGGCAACAACAGGGATAAAGCCGAGTCAAAGAACCAATTTCCTTCAAGCGTATGTCAATGACTACTGTTAATAGTATAAATTATTTTATAATATATATAAATAACAATAATAGTAACAATAATAATAATAATTAAATAAAGGTAATAGTTCTTTTCATGTTGTATACAACTAAAAGTTGTTTCAATTTCATAACAATTCGATAATAATAATAAAAATCAATAATTCACACAACTAAATGCTATTTCAATATCATTAAATAATAATAATAACAATTATAATAATAATAAGAATAATTCATTCGACTTTGCTTAACAAAAGTGATGCAATTCACTGGGTATAAGGTTGTGGACCAAAACGAGTGCCGACTTTGGTCCTTCTTCCGGCGGGGTGGGGGTTGTGTTTGGTGACGGCTATGGATTAAATAGCAATATCCGAACGATTCCGGCCCGTGAGACAACTATCCGGTAACGTTGTTCGTTGACTACTATTAACCATCTGAAGGCAGCCTTGGCTGGAGCCGGTTCAGGTTCTCTTTCACTTTCGCCTGCACTGCCGCTGGGGCCTGGTGCAAAGGGATTTTGACTGGCCCCGGAGCACGGCTTCCCCGAGGAATGGTAAGAGGTGTTCCGCGATTGTTCCGTCTGAGCTTAATTTGGCTGTAGGTACACGAGAAGATGCTTGCAGACCAATCGGCTCCCGCGCACGTGGGGGGCTGGTGTCGTAGACAGCGTGCATGTGGTTAAGCCCGTCTCGCCCTGGTGTGGTTTGGCTTTTTGTTTCTGTGGTGCTTGGTGGTGATCTCGAGGGGCTTGTGATGTCCCTTAGTGTGTAACTACCCCCACTGAAAGTATGGACAACTTGCGGATATATTATCCCGGGTCGTGGATTAGTTTCCTTAACAAAAATTCGGGCGCGCCAAACCCTCTCATAACAGCGCATTCCCAATGCCGGAACTGTTGGTCTTCTACCGTGAACGCGGTCAGAACTGGCTTGGGGATTGGTGTCGGTGGTCGAAAACTTTCGCTTTCCCAATCGAGTTAAGATGAGGACTTCGATGGTAATGGGGACTTCGATGGTAATGGGGACTTCGATGGTAATGGGGACGGTGGCTCTCCTCCCACCCAAAGAGAGCACGCCGGAATTCTTCTGCCATTTCTTCGTCCCATTCAATCTCCTCTAGTAGGACATCTTTGAGCCCCTCTAGTTCGGGGGGTCCCTCCTAGCCGTTGTCGCTGTCCAGGTCGATGTTTGGTGGGGAGAATACTTGTGGTGGCCGCGAGCATTTCGCTTGTAGAGGCAGTCTGCGGGCCATGATGGAGGCATCGGCCATTCCTCGGCGAAAGTGGGCGGTGATTGGTATTCTGTTTGTAAAGGTGGTGGTGGCGGACATTCTTCATCGTGTAGGGATGGTGGTAGTGGACATTCCAAATTGTTTAAAGGTGGTGGTCGCGGACATTCGTCATCTAGCGGTGGTGGTGGACAATTTCCCGATAGATCGTGAGTCGGTAGTTGTTGCCTGTGCTGCCGATATTGTGCTGTCATTTGGAAATGGAATTCAGTCTTAGTGGTACGGCCGGTTCCCCGTGATCATGATTTTCGAGATAAACGCCCGTGAGCTGGTGGTACCGGGTCTCGATTAGCCCTGCCCCGAATGGTACAGGGCATCTCATGGTCGTCGAGGAATATTGTTCGCCTACCTCGCGCTTGTTCTCGCTCCAGATTCCGCCGGAAATTGGTTTTAGAAGTTGCAAATTTATCGTTCTTCTTGCTCATTTCGTCTTGGTTGTTGTGTTTCTCTTCAGGGGGATGTTATGCGTTTTTTTCTTTTTCTTATACTTCTCCGTTCACGTTCAACGACCTATGGTGACTGAGAGGAAAATGTTGCATTAGTACTGTGTGAATGACAATTGTTTGGTGTTAGTACGTCATTTTTCTACAAAGAGTTTCAGTTCGTTTAGGTGCGCCGTGCGTGTTTCACCACCCTCTACCCTTCTCAGTCTAGCAATCACGGGTGACACAAATCCCACAACGTTGTATAGGCCCCCAAATTTTGGGGCTAACTACGCTGCGAAATTGTCTATCTCCTTTGACAAAGGATGTTGCCGTACAGGGACTCGACCCCCAATTTGCGGCTGCCATTGTCGGCGGCATAAATTGTACTGGCGACTTTGCTTCTGTGATGCTCTGTCATATTTCTACGCACGATGGTCAAAATTTCCTCCAATTTACTGGATCGTTCCTCCGGACTCGTGTTTCGTGACCCCGTCCCGATCTTCTTGGTCATATAGGGCTTTTGGCAGCCGTGGCTCCCGACCTTGTGTTAGGAAGGCTGGGCTGTAGTCTGTGGTCTCAGAGATGCTGCTATTGATGGCCAGCATGATTTCTGGAAGCAGATGCTCCAAGTTGTTATGTCGCTGTTTCGTGTACTGGGCGATGATTGTTTTGATAGTTCTGTTGGCGCGCTCCGTTGGATTTAGGTTAGGTTAAAAGGGCTGCCCGCAGTAGAGCGAGAAAAACTCTCGGAGGCAATCAAAAGGCCCATTGTGGTGTCCGATGGTTCTTTGTTGAGGGGTATATGGGGTCGTGAACTGCTGACTCATTTCCGCCAGATACTTTTGTACGAGCCGTGCTGTGAATTGGGTGCCATTGTCGCTGTGGAAGATTTTCGGTAATCCAAATCTAGCAACGATTCTTTCCCGCAACGCCTTGGCTACTCCTTCGGCTGTGGCCTTTCTCATGGGGACGAGTTCACACCACTTGGAGAACTTGTCAAACAACACTAATATCATAGTGTTGCCATGACGCGTTCAGGGCAATGGGCCAATGAAGTCTGCACACAAGAATGACCATTAGACCGGTCGTTAAAAATAAATTTTGAAGTGCCGGGCAGATTCTGTTTCCTTTTGATCTAAAACCATTAAATTTAAAATTTGGGGCTGATCGGATAATATTTAGTGGCCGCGCCCATCAACCAAAAATTTAAATACATGAAATATATGGAAAAAATTTATATTTACCCAATATTCTTCAAATTAAGTGCACAAAAGAGAATATTTTCTACAAAATCTAATTGATCACGATTAGCAATGAAATTATCTTTCTAATAAGTCATCAATTTCCAAAATTGGTTAATAAGAAAGTTGAAGCAAGTAACATAATTATTTATTTTAAACACTTATGAAAAGGCTATATATATCGTTTTGAAATATTTCTCTTGCTGTTGCAAAGCAAAACAAAAAAGTACCGTTGCGAATAGCTCCGTACACAAAATATATGTATTTTGAGTCTTTATTCTTTATTTTCATTCAGTCTTGATGCGTGTCAGATATTGTTTATTTAAATTTTTGGTTGATGGGCGCGGCCACTAAATATTATCCGATCAGACCCAAATTTTAAATTTAATAGTTTTAGACCAAAAGGAAATAAAATCTTCCCGGCACTTCAAAATTAGACACTTTTTTGGAAAATAACGACCGGTCTAATGACCATGGCTCCTCTCACAACATTTGTTCTGAGACTTTGTATAGCTGGCACACTTGGCAGCGGCGCACCTACCTACATATGTCTCGGGCTATTTCGGGCCAGTAGTATCGGCTGGCAAATTTAAGAAGCGTCTTCCTGACTCCCAGGTGTCCCCCAGCAAGTTGGTCGTGAGCCTCTTCCAGTACTCTTGGCCGTAGGTGACTTGCCACACACAACTTCCACGGGGTTGCGTCCTCGTTGTTCACTTCTCTCCGGCTGTACTGGTATAATTGTCCGTTGACGACGGAGTAGTCGGTGAACTCTTCTGGTCGTTGTCGGTATACCGCCATTTTTCCCTTGATCCATTCACAGATTATCTCGGATGGGGATGTTTGGGCCATGTTGACTTCTTCCAGAGCCTGCCGTGATAGAGCGTCGGTTACGACGTTTTGCTTCCCCTTTCGATAGCAGATATTGAACTTATATTGCTGAAGTTCTAGCGCCCACCTTGCCAGTCTACCCACGGGGTTACTTATGGAATTGAGCCACTTAATTGACAGGTGGTTCGTGACGACTTTGAACATATACTCTTCGAGGAATTGCCGCATTATCCTGAGTAGTTTTCCTCTGCGGCATTCAGATGTCTGCTGACGTAGGCGATTACACGTTCCGCGTCGTCTACTTCTTGGGTTAGCACGACTCCTAACCCAAAGTCGCTGGCGTGAGTTTGCAATGTGAACGGCCGGGTGAAATCAGCACAGGCTAGAACGGGGGCGCTGGTCAACCTTGTTTTTAATGTTTCGTAGGCCTCTTGCTGTGTGGGGCCCCAGTGGCAATGCTTGGCCCTTTTTAACAACTGGGTCAGGGGTTTGGAAATCAATGCGAAGTTCGGCACAAATCTTCTGTACCAGGACGTTACACCTAAAAATCGTCGTATCTCCTTGACGTTTGATTTGTTACAAATCCTTGACATTTTGTAATATGAAAGCATTTGTGGATTCTTTAATTGATTTATTTCTTTACACAATAATAAAGCACACTGTAAGAGCTATTTACTGTTGCCAATTTTAACCGCACGATATTCAAATTAAAGCTGACTCACTTATTGTCCATCAACTTCTATATATACTGCTACAATAAATACTAGAATTTCCCTAATGTTCTCGATTTGAAATCACAGGTAAATGAAAAATACTATTTATAATTCCAAGAGGCACGCAAAATACCGTTGTACTTTAGGTCCATTACCTACTCACCTAACGTAATGCTATCGTCATATGTAAGGTTGGTTGCATTACAATATTGGGTACCTGCGGTAAATTGACAATAGAATTAAAATTTTTTAACAAATTTTTATGGTTTATGGCTTATTTATTATTAAGATATGTAGTTCTCAAAATGTGCAAAATGTTGAATATTTGCTTTAATTTTTTTTAATTCCATTTTTAAACTGAAAAAAATTACGAAGTTTGCATGAAAAACAATATTTTTCTCCATTAATTTCTGGATAATTCCAAAACGACAGGAGATAGAGAGAAATTATAAAATAAATGCAATTGTGTTACGCATCTGTTGGTGTTGCACTTTTAAAAATGGGATGAATCGTTTTCAATTTAGGGTGAAATAAGTCTCCACTCCTGACTAATATAGGGGGAAAATTTGCCACGCCTATCAAAAAATCCCGACCTGATGGAAAAAAGGCGAAAACGGATTTGAGCTCAACGCATCAAAATCCATATAGTCCACTTTATTTAAAAGAGATACAAACATTTTTTTTCCAGAGCAGTGTTATCCTACTAATGCTTGGTTTAAAGCACATATGTTCAAGCATCTCTTTCCCTATAACGCGTTATAGAAAAGCAAGAAAAAAATTCTGCTTACGCAGCAAACAAGTACATACGCCAAAATATTTTGTTACTATCGCTGTCTTTAGGTTTTAGCTTCTCTTTAACATAGAGCAGGAATTGACAACATGTATTTTTCAATTTTATATATATTTTGACTTAAAGGGCTTGTTGCTACTACTCGTATATTTTGCATTTATAATTCTATATATTGTATATAACGCAATATTATTTTTTATTAGCATCGTACTGAGACATAACCTTAACTGATGAAAATTTTATTTATTTTGTAAACTCGTTTGTAATAAATGTTTATTTAAAATAAATATATATTAGATCTGGATGAATCTATTTGACCTCGGTATTCATTTATTCTTGGTAGATGGTCCACATATCTATCGGATAATCGATTGCGTATATTTTTTTTGCTTAGAACTATTTTCATGGTAGAAAAATCGGCTTCACAATTATATGGGGCACCAAAAATTTAATACAATTTGTACATTTCCGTCTTTAGTTTTTTGATAAAGAGAAAGTTATTAAAAAAACATTTCCACGTCTGTTAAAAGTAAGCAGAGGTTTTTCTCTGCTCCACAGACAAGCACAAGTGTGTTATGTGTTAATGAGGCAAAACACACTGGATGAATTTTTAGTCCGCTTAATTTTTGTTCTTTTCAAAACACACAGGATTAATTCATCTGGCATGAAATTGTATACGTATACACAGCTTTGTGTGTGTTAGTATATTATTGTTTATTTGATGTTTGTCTTTCGTTCGCTGTACACATACATTACGAAACAAACTTAGCGCAAATATGTCTGGAATAAGTGATGAAAAATTTGCAATAATCTTAGGAGGAATTTCTAGTGCCTGTGACTTTGAAGCAGCAGCATTACTTCTAGAAGATGAGAAGGCAAAGAAAAGAAGCGAATACATTTGAGAAAATGTATTCCGGATGAAGAAAAATTTTCTGCAACTTTAAGATTTTTAGCTACAGGAGGAAACTTTAAGGAAATTGCCGAAAATAGAAAATTGTCTGCACCCTATTTAAGATCAGCTATGATTACGATAACCATGTTTTTCAATGCAAAAAGGACATTTAGAAATGTAATAAAAATTGTATTCACTAATTATAAACAATTGCATATACTTTAGGCATGGCCTTCTAACTAGCATATATTAATGTTTTTTAAACAATAAAATATGTCCAAATATATTACAGAATATATGTAAACCAGTGATGTCAAATACGATTGTGTTCGTGAGATCACTCTTATCTCTTACATTCCCAGCGGGAGAAAAGTTCGGTTGTGAGGCCTAACTAATGGCCTTTTCTATGAGTATCCTTTTATTTATCAATAATATCTTCTAAATTTATATTGCAGTTTCGTAACAACAAAACATATTTTAATCTTGCGGATTTAAATTTATTGCGTTGTTTTGAGCAAATGTATTCCAAATCGAAAAATATATGTTCTCAAAGGTATGTTGAAGGGAAAAGCGATAAACATTTAAAGGAATTTTTTTAATACAGGATATAATGCCCCGTCTAAATTTTTTCAGAGCTCAATAATATTTTCCCTATCTGGAGGATTAAATTCGCTCCTAAGTATGATTAGTTCCGACTGGATGCTGAATTCATAAGTTGCAATGTCGCACTTAAAAGGATTTTGATATATGTTAAGTAGTGGTTTTATATCCTCAAAATCTTGAAAATGATCCCGAAAGTTATAAAAAAGGGTTTAAAAAATTGCCAAGTGCTCAGATTTTTTTAAATATTTCTCCTTGTCATAAATAAGCAAAGTTCTAGGAAAGTTGCAAAAATCTTCCTTTTTTACTTCGCCATTGTCTACATTTGGAAGAAATATGTTTACATCATGTAGAAACATCGCAGTACACACGATTATTGAATAAATTTTATATAACCCGTATTGTCTAAATGAGGGGTACATATGATATAATGCAGGTGCTCACAGTTAATTTTATGCAGCGTAAAAAGATATTTAATTTTAAAATATTTCTCCATTTCTAAGCTGAACATTTGGTTAGTTTATATAAATATGTACAAGAGAAACAATTTTTACAAAAAGCCTTACTTATGAATTCATTTAAAAGCTACTTTAAGAAATTTTCGAAAATATGTACCTACATACAGTGGTTCCAACTTATTTGAAACCTTTTATATATATTTATATAAATATATTATTTCTGTTTAGAGGCCTCAAAACAGGACTTGGGATACTTCCCGCTGAATGAGAGTCTTTCTCAGTAAACAATTATATTTTACGCTCTCAAAATAAAAGAGCGTAAGCGTACATGGTAGTTTTGTTTCCACAATTGTGTATGACGCTGAAATCACTGATATAAATCATATAGAATGCGCACCTCATACAAGCTAAAATTTTCTATGACGGGTATTTCCTGTACTACGCGTCCAGCGTACGCACTCTCATTTCTTTTTGCAGTGTATGCTGCGTTCGCATTGCTGAGAGCGAAAGCGTTTGCAAAAACGAAGGGTGAAGCGACGTCGCCTATAATAAGAGCGAGGACTGCTGCTATTGTGTGTGTATTTATGTCATTGCTGAACATCACGAAGCAAAGTTTTTGCAAATCGAATTCCCACGTATTCTTTTGCTCTTTCATTTAGCTTTATCTGAGTC